>PVKU01010178.1:0-54445 GCA_004027475.1 Anoura caudifer
AGATGCTCAAGACTGAGGTTTGAGCAAGTTGGGCATGGATTTTTTCCCATGATATTTATTCCCTTCCAACGGCTCTAAATGTAAGCTGAATGGGGTGTCCCCCTTTTTCTCACTAATCCTTCCCCGCACCTCTTCTCTCTCCCTTCCACAAAGCTGTGAGGTACACTGGTGGACAGAACACAGGCATTATCCTGTCTCCTACATCAAACATGCCTTGACCCAAATAATGTCCACAAAAAAAAAAAAACTTTCTAAAAATAATCAGTTTCCATAGTTCAAATAATGAATTTGAAAGAAAAATGAAACAGCATAAATAAGATAAATCACTGAGAAGTAATTTCTTAAAGACAGAGATAAAACACTATCTGAACAAAAAAGAAGAAAAAGTGATAAAATTAAAGGAAAAATACTAGAGCAGCAAAGAAATTTACCTATACAACCAATAATATATACATGAATCAATGAAAACGTATCTTTTATAATGTGGTAAAGAAAAATTAACATAAACCAAACAAATCACAGCATTTAGTGAACATTCTTCTCTCTGTGAGGTTAATACTTTTGACCCAAGGCCTAGACATTGCTTGAGACTTCATGGAAATCTTCACATTTATTCTCACCTTGCCTTTTTTATTTATAAGGTGAAAGTTCTGAGTCATAACATCCATGTAACATTATATTAACGTATTTAGCCAAATCTTGACATAGAGAAACTCGGCATGCATTTGCTCTTAGAGCTTCTGAAATTATTCAGTATGCATTTCACAGTTGAGTTATCCATGTTCCATAATTCACAACTTTTCATGGCACTGGAAACATTTACTTCCCTGGTTTAGATGTACTCATATATGTCTTCATATACAAAATGTACTTTGTTATCCTCATAAAAACTTTATAGATTATATAAAAATCTATGTTAGAGTTACCTTAATTGTCTCTCTAACCAGTTTCTTCACAACACACAACTAAAACAATTTCTCCTAAGTAACGGCACACACCAAAAGTTCCACATCGAATCAGAAGAAAAAGATTAATGCTAACGAAATACAATTCAATTTCATTTTGTAGTTACCAAATTTAAAACCTGGTGACAACAGATGCCAAGGTTGCTAATGATTCCCAGTATCAGAGGAATGTGGCCGGTCATACAGCCAAAGGTACTGAAAACAGCATGTTAAAAAGAAAAACACGATGGTGGCTGTTACATTAACCTATAGTCTCTATGTTTCAATAATCTGAAATAAAAAAATCTTCTACTTTTTTACAACAGGAACAAAATTTACAGGCTTTTTTACTTTCACAACATTATGAATCTAAATCGGCACCTCAAGTGTTCTATTCAAAAATGATTAAGAACTTGGTATTGTTTTTTTTATGAACATGCTATTATAAAAATGACTGTGTGGAAGGTAAATTACATACATATGAAAGTCTATTTATGTATTCGCATTCTATTAAATGATTGAATTTAATTTCCCATTCTCAAAGCAAAGTCACTCTATGTTTCACAAAATTTCTGACTTCATTTAAATATTTGTTTACCTTAAATTTAAGATATGATTTCAAGTAAATGTATCACAAAGCAGTAAACTAGTATTGATTTATTTTTGTACTATTTATAACAGAATTCTAGCACTATCTGGGAATATGATTAAGAAGCATTTTACACCACATCCTATACTAGGTAGGGACCCTACTTTCTCAGTGAAGACATTACTAAGCCCTGAGAAGAATCTTAGAAGCTAAAGGATATATTATAACACCCCCTACAATAAAAATTTCACTTAATGAGTACGAAGCGCCCCAGGAGAAGGGCTGGGCTTGCTAACCAAAAGGTTCACACAGTTCTGGAATAGGGCGTGGAAGACAAAACTTGAATAGGGGGTTAGCAAGAGGCAGAAAAGGATCCCGGAAAACACCAAGGACATATGGGGAGTGTCCTAAAAACCAAGAGGAAGCCAGGACTCAAAGGGCATCACAGAACTGCTGAGTGAAGGATTTTACAAAGTAGTGTTAAAGGAGTATTGATTTGCAAACTTTCTGAAAAATGATGTGGAGGGAAAGGACAGGAATGGTAGGAAGGGAGATTACAATACTTAATCTACCCAAGCATATGGTAAGAAGACCTGGGTACCAGCATCAGGACGATAGGACAGATATGGGGCACAGTGAGAACAGGGTCAGCTAACGCCAGCATCTCAAGAAGATGCTTGTTTTGTTGGTTGGGATGGTTGATTTGGTTTTGTTAGGAAGTACATTATTATGGATCTAACTCAGATTCATCTCAGTCATTAGTTATTCAGTATTTTGTACTTTTTTTTTTTTTTTTTTTTTTTAAGCAAAGAAAGCAGAATAGCTCAGTGGAGAACACCTGGTCTCACAGTCAAAAAAACCCACAAATCTATTTTTGGGTTTTTGGGCAATGTTGCTCATCACCTGGTACAACCAAACAGGTCTCTCAGTTCCCTTCAAAGAAAAATGAGAGAGCAAACTGATACAACTCATGCAGTGTTACCGGGCTGGGGCCAGGGAGCAGGGAAGACGAACAAACTCAAACCTGTGAAATAAAGTGTTTGGGACTAACTCTTGAATAAAATACTTAAAACAAAAATAATTCAACAGCTGCACTAAGCCAACAGGAAGGTTGTCTATGAGGTGAAGCATCCATATAATAGTTCTGAGAGGTCTACTTACTTCCCATTAAACTATGACATCTAAAAAATTATGCAAATATAAACTTAAAAATAAGAGTGAAGACTTTGGAGTCCGATGGACATGAGTTCGAATCAGAGCTATGCCTATTACTAACTCTATAATGGGGACACCACCTCATCATACTTTGAGACGCTAGCTGTATTTTGAAGGCAGAACTGAAGGATTTGTTGCTAGATCATGTGTTGTATGAGAGAAAGAGGAGAGTCCAAGAGACTGAGGCCTGGACTGCCATCAGACTGATACAGAGGAGGCTGCAGATGGAAAGCAGGAAGGACAGTGCGTTTGAGACATGGTAAGTGGGGAGACGGAGTAGGAAGCTGGATACGGCAGCCTGGAGTACTGGAAGAGATATCGGGCCAGAGATACACATTTCGGAGTGGCTGACACTTAGAGCCAGGAGACAGGATGAGATCACCAGAGGAATGTAAGCAGACAGAGAAGAACAGATAGAAGAAGACTGAGATTGCTACGACATTTTGAGATCAAAGAGAAGAGGAAGAATCAGCAAAGGGAACCAAAAAGACCGATTGGTGAGACAGGAGGAAAACTAGGAGAGCAGGGAGCCAGGGAAACCAAGTGAAGTATGCATCTCAACACGGGGAATGACCAACCACGTCCTTTGCTACTGATGGGGAAAGTAAACGGAGAACTGAGAACTGACTGGAGACTTAAGAACTTGGTGACCGTGACAAGAGCAGCTCTGGTGAATGAGGGCAGGAACCGAAATGAAATGGGTTTAAGAAAAAAAAGCATATACAATTCTTCAAGTTGTTTCACTGCCAAAAGAGACAGAGAAATTGGGCAGTAGCCAGTGGAGAAGTGTCATAAAGAGAAGATGGAAGGAATGTCAGAACTCTTGATGCTGAAGGGCATGATCCAGTAGAGAATGAAAACTGACTCTGAAGAAGAGGGAAGAACTTCTGTATGAATGGGCTGAATACTCCAAGTGGGTGGAGATCTTCCACCTGAATGCAGATACCCACGGGAGGTCCTCTTGGTAACACCAGGGAAATCAGAGATGGGGGTGCAATGCTGATAAATGGGTAGAGATCATAGTGGGCCATGACCAAGTCAAAATAAAGGTAATCAGTCAGACCAATCCTATCGTTTCTTAGGAATAGGAAGGGAAAAACCCTTAAAGAGGAACGAAACTACCTTAAACTTCAATTTCCTAATTATCAAAAGAGACAGCATTTAACCCAATATAGGCTGTTTTAAGCCCAAAAAGACACAGTTAATTTTTTATCAATGTGTGGTTGCCTCTTGCACGTCCTCTACTGGGGACCTGGCCTGCAACCCAGGTATGTGCCCTACACTGGGAATCGAACCAGCAATCCGTGGGTTAGCAGGCCCTCACTCAACCCACTGAGCTACACCAGCCAGGGCCAGATAAGAGTTATTTTTGACCTCCTGCCTTTTGCTGACAGGAATGCGGACTCCAAGCCAATATTAAACCAGTTAGAGACTATAAAGAAAAATAGAAAATATAAAGGAAACATATCTAAGTTGTACAGTGCAAATTTCAGCCCCAGGAGACATAAAGTTAATGCCCTTGCTCCTAATCCCTTTTACTCATGATTGTCTGCTTAGTGCACCTCACCTCAATGATCCCAAAAGATATTTGATAAGAAAACAGTAACAGTAAGAATAAGAATAATGAAATAATAAGCAAAGCATTGTGTGCTTTGGTGTACCTAATCCTTGATAAATGTTCTAATATACCCATTCTCATTAAATAATAATAATAACAACTATTATTATTATTATTGGCTTTTCAAAAATGAGGAAGCTATGTGTAGAGAAGTTACGTAACTTGCCCAACAGTAAGTGGCAGAGTTAGAACTGAAACCCAGGTCCTTGCTGTCAAGAAACAGCAAAACCTGTATGTTAAGACTGTACATTTTATCACATTAAGAACTCAGACTAAGAACATCAACGTGGATAATAACTGTTTAAAGGTATCAGACAAAAACATAAAAATGCTGATCTCTTCAACTGGCAAAATGTAACTACTTTTGCCCAAATTCAGCAGGTGGATAACACCAGCCCTTCTAGATACTCCTGGGACTCAAGAGATAACCACAGTCTGCCCTTCAGCCTGTCATCATACACTAACATTCCTTGTATAATAAAAGGAAAAACAGAAAGAAGGTTAAGGCACTCTTTGTTCCAAATATCTAGATAACATAGATTCCACGATGTTTATCACACATTACCATAATTTTCCAATTTAGATGTTATCACAAAATAAATGTTAAGTTGATACACTATATCAGAGGTGTCAAGCTCATTTTCACTGGGAGCCACATCAGCCTTGCGGTTGCCTTCAAAGGGCCAAAATAATTTTAGGACTATATAAATGTAACTACTCCTTAACTGTTAAGGAGCTGAAATTACATTCAGCCCTTTGAAGGCAACCGCAAGGCTGATGTGGCCCCGGTGAAAATGAGTCTGACACCCCTGCACTATGTATTTCTAATAGTTTAGCTACCATCACATTTTTATTAATTTCATTCTCATCTGAAAAAAAAAAAAAACAAGCTATTTTAAGCCAAACATTAAAAATGTAAAATAAACTACAACCTGGGACACACCACAATCCCCAACATCTCTTCCCCAAGGCTGCCTGCCCCCAAGAAAGCCGCGTCTCGCATTCCACCAAAGGCGCAGTGCTGCACATTCACGGACTGTTGCTCAGGCTGCGCCCTCGGCCTGGAAGTTCTACAGCAAGTTGTGGATGCCACTGGCGGCCTGCCCAAATCCCCCAGCTGCCCTGAGCGTGGGCTGCTGACAGTTCTCAGCCAACCCTACACTGCTGTGTCCTCCCGCCCACAGGTCATGATTGACTGACATGAGGGAAGATTGAAGGAGATTTAAGAGACACATCAACCAATTGCAATACGTGGGCCCTGATCTGGGCCCTGAACTAAACTATTTTTAAAGAAAACCAGATATCTGAGCGTTGACTGGATATTTGATGTTAAGGAATTACTGTTATGTTTTAGCTGTAATAAAGAGATATGGTTTGTATAAATATATTTATGAATAATAGGTTATCAGGGATTTGCACTAGAATAATACAAGATGAGAATAAGTGGGTAGGTGTACAGAGGAAACAAGACTGGCCATGAGCTGGTACCTGTTGAAGCTGGATGATGGGTACATAAAGGTTCACTATACCATTCTCTGCAATAGAGGGAACCCACAATAGAAAGAATGGAATTAAAATACAATAGGAGGCATGACCTGATAGTGCCAAATCAGTCCACAAAATTAAGTTTTTACTTACAGTTGCTTAAATGTTATTTGGAATTAATAGACATAGAATATAAAATGTGGTGGCAACCCACTAAATGTGTTTTGAAATAAATGGAATTGAAACAGATTAAATGAATTGACATTTCTTTCGCGCAGTCATTATGAAAGGAAGTAAAGAAACTGAAGGGCATGACACCTCAAACGACAAGTTCACACTCCTGCTACTGTATACGTCTGTACAAATGCTGTTGGTAATTCTCATGAACAGCTGCGCGCCCCATGTATGGCCTCAGTTAATCCTGACAGGAGTCCAGTGAAGTCCATGCCATTATTATACCTGTATTAGAGATGAGGAAACTAAGGCAAGTAGATGGCCCCGACTGGATCACACCCAAGCCAGCTCACTCCGAAGCCAAAGCAATAAGCTCCTCCTTCCAAAGCAGGGCCCTGTGGAACGGGCACCATCAACGCCCTAATGCCTTTTCTGTCAAGTGAACCCAGCAACAATATTTGGGCAAAAGGTCCCAGAAGGGGTACATGCTTCAAGCACCAGACTGGTATTACCAGGCTGCCTGTCTGGTAGTCATAGCAATTATCATTGAGTTAAACTGTGCACTTCTTAAAAAAAAAAAAAGGCCGGTACTTCAGGATGCTCACGATACATGACACAAATGACAAGCTTGTGTTGTTAATAGTCATTCAATCTTAAGAAGTTGCATCTTTGCCAGGTGAAAAGCTTATGCCGGAACTAAACTCATACATAATCTAGGCTCTTTTAACCAAATAAGTAGCCATCTTTTTACACTATTATGAAAAAACAGAAAATTTAAAAATTACAAACTAACAAATTTTGAAAGTACAATCATTAGTAACACCAAAATTTCAAAATTTCCATTCATGGCACAGAGCTTAGATAAAATATGCAAATACAGAGGAGAATGAACTGAAAATTAAATTAACTGGTCAAACTCATTTTCAGACACCAGTATGGGAAAATAGTTCATCTGAGTTGCCAAACAGAGGAAACAGGGCTGAGAAGTTAAAAGGACAATCTCTTCCTTCAACTCTGCAACAGGGGGGAAAAACACCCTCAAGTCACCAGCAGCCTTCCCAAAGCCTACAACCACAGGGCTGGGTGGAGCAGAGAGTAAATAAACACAGTTTCTATTTTTAGCATGCTTTCCCTGGCCACTCTGAAATTTCCAAGTCACAAAATTATTGCCTGTTATCTTAAAAGGAGGTTTATACACAAAGAATTCATAGAAAACACAGAATCTGGAGGAAACATATAGAAGTTCCTATATAAAGTTAATTTAGTTTTTGAAAATCATGTATTATGTAAAAAAGTGTAATATATTCACAAAATAAACTAGAAACATTTAAAACATTTTCATTGCATATACTCAAGAGTAAATCTTCTCAAAGTCTGCAGAATATGAGTTGCTGATATTAATACAGTAAAAATTTTGATTTAAAAAATTCAAACTTAATGAAAATTTTGAAAATCAATGTCATGGAAAAAATTAACCTAAAAAGAACGCATTTGTTTGTGTATTCTGCTTCTTCCTCATACATTTAAGAGAGAAAATTAGGGGTGGCCTGCACACACCAAGGCCAGCTTACCCATTGGACAGCAGGCATACAATGCTAAGCCCACAATAGGTTTAGGGGCCCGCATAATGTTTTAATTTCTTTTAAAATCAGAAGGAACAAAAAGAACTTCTAGGTTGAATAAAATGTTTTAGTCTGTAATATTAATAGGTTTGTCTTTCTACCAACACAGTTGTGAAGTACAATTTTTAATTTTTGATTTAAACAGAGGAGGAAACCCACAGAGAACACAGGGCCTGGGCCCGTAAGAGTCAACATGCAGCCCTGTGACAACGACACGCTTCCTGCCCGGGAGCTTCTATAGGCAGACCTGGGGTGTGCTCCTCAAAGCGGAAGATGGTTAGTGGTACCTGGGCTGGACGCGGACAGCGATGGGCGCCTGTCAGCAACCACTCCTCTGCTTCAGGGACCCCCTCTACCTCAGCTTCCTCCCTCTAGTCTCCTGCAAAGATGGGCACAGCACTAATAGGACCCCGCATGCTGTCAATATTCTGAGGGGCTTAAACAGTTTGCTAGAGCTGCTGCAACAGCAAGGTCTTGCTCTGAATCAGTGACTGGCTGTTTTTAAAAACTCGGATGCCACTGGAGATCTGAAGAAAATGTCTCAGAAGCCTATGCGCACACCCACAAAACTTTACATACATCTGATGTCTTCACTGTAACTTCACTTCCTTCACATAGATGATTTTTAATTTTGTAAATAATATTTCTCAAATTAACTTCAAATGAGAAAATTAACTAGCTCCTTCCTAAAGAAATTGAAATAAATGTAAGTAGTGCAGCTAAATCATAAGTATACTGCACACTAAAAGAAAATTCCAATTAGAAGGCAGCTGCTTTACTTTGATACAGAAGTTGAAATTGGGTCCTGGCGTTTGACAGTCAATCAGCTTCGACTTCTAGTTTTTGTTTTAGCAACAAAAGGCGAGTGGTGCCAAGTGGAAATGCAGCCCTCTCTGCCAGCAGGCTCGGACAGGCTGTGTGCAGAAGTGTGACAGTCCCCTGAAAACCTATTCCGGTGCCATTCACTGTACATCACTCCCTGTGCCCACACGCCCTGGGGCCTCCTGTAGCAAGGATGGCCCCACCGATGCTATCTGTGTCATGGAGAAGATTCAATCCGCATTCAATATAAGGCTGTCGGAGTGAAAATAACCTTCAAAAGTGTTCTGTAGTTTTTCCTGGAGTCTACAAGCTTCTGCCTTCACGGAGGCTGCCACGGCTGTTGTCGTTGACTCTGGCCAGCAGATGTACTTGGTTACCTGGCTCCAGGCCACGCTTCCTGGATGGGACCTGGGCAAAAGCAGTCCTGGTTCTCCAGCAGCTGCACCATGGTGATGGCAAAGCCTTGACCTGTAAGATGGACCTCGCTCAGAGGGCCACTTACAAGCCAACCAAGCAGGAAACAGGGTTTTTTCCCCTTTCTTAAAACACACAAACACGTCTTACACACACACTCCTCTCACATTTGGCCTCAGTGTTAACCAAATGGAATCTATAGTCTGCTCCCATTTTGGGGGCACGATTTCTTCCCATGGTTAAGGGATGAAAGTCATGGCTATGGTTCTTGACGAACTGGCAACTTTGCAGGCATCAAATGTTTTTCAGGATTACTAGCTGGCAGCCTTGACAACATGGAGCAAGAACCCAGGAACATGACAGGTTCTCTCAACAGGTGGGACTGCTGTTGCCTACGCAGTGAGGCCAGGCCAGCTGCCCCGCATCCAGATGCTCCCTCTTCACGGGATCAAGGCTTTCTTCCCATCACAGTGCTACTTTCAAACACAGCCATGGCCACAGCGCCTTCCAAAAAGAGATCACAAAGGACGAATTCTCTGAAATTCCACACATACACAACAGATGAAAACCATCAGGTGGCTGTCATGAAGAACGCCAACAGCTCACCCAGGTGCAGGCTGAAGGGACCTGTCCTGCCAAAATCTGCTTTAACACATTAGAAAAAATGTCAGCAACCTTGAGCGTGCACTGCTATGTTAAATAGACTCCTTCAATTCTTTCCTTCTATACTCACAGAACCAACCTGACCATGACCCAGAAATAAAGCTTCCCCAGGTCTCTCCCACCAGGTGGCAACTCCTACCTGGTCATATGACACAAAACCTGAATCTCCACAGCTCTGTCCTCTCCCACGGCTGAGTGCCCCCCATCCCACCACGGCTGGGCACACCAGAATGCCTGCTAATTCTACAGTTTCATTGGCAACTGTACAATCTTGCTGTACAACCAGCACAGGGTTTTTGTATCTTGCCATATTCAGCAACAAAAGTGAAATTAAAGGGTTGGAGCTCCAATGCACTTTTCTGTCTGTACTATTTTCCTACATGGGAAGAGCTGGATGTCCATGGTCATGTGACAGAACGGGCCTGCTTTAGCGCCCATCAAAGGGGAACTAAACTGATCCCACAACGTGAAGGTCGCTCCAAAGGCAACTTCCAGACCATGCCTACTGTCATTCCATCCCACCTGATACTCACCTGTAGCAAAACTGCTCAGTAATATGTTTGACACACAAAGTTTTTCCTCAGAAACATTCCAAAGTAAGAGGAAAGAAATTGATGAGAAAATGTTATAAATCACACATCCCAGAGCAAGAACTACTGTCCTAGTCTGAAGATAATTCGATGCCAAACTGAAACCTTAAAAGAAAACAAATTCTTCATGTAGCTACCTCTTTTCAAAATGCTTAAAAATTGTCCCTCTTTGGCTCACAGATATGCCTGTTCCTAACTTATAACACTTTCCTTGTAAGAAACAAATGTTTCTGAGCCAGACACCAATTAAATTTTGCTCTGCAATGTTAACTGAACCAACACATGGCAAATAATGATAAGAGACTCTCAGAGATTAACGGAGGTTGAAGGTAGAGGCATATGAATACCTAGTTACTTGTATGATTCCCTCTAAACCATTTTAGACTGAAAATTACAGAGAAAGTTATGCTTAAGAGTTAAAACATTTTAATTCAATTCAGCCCATGTTCTTACTGTAGAAATCATGCACTACCTAATTTTAATAGCAACAGGTATCAGAACTGACCAATTCTTTTTAAAAAAATGTAAGTGCAAGCATTTTTCTTATGAAAGAAGAGCTTGTAATAATTTCCTAAGCTTCCCAAATCCTTTAAAAAATTAATCTTTCATGCAGACTGATTCCCTGACCCTACCGAAAGCAGAATGGATGGTGATACTGTGTGCCAGCTAACAGTTCCAGAAAAGGACCAGATGGAGGGTGGGAGCAGGGTAAGAAGGGGAAGGTTGGATTTGAACACGCTGCCGTGGGGTGTACAGTGACATGCTAGAGGAATGCTGAGTGGACAGCAGTATCTCAGGCTAAGGGGGCAAATCTGAGCTAGAGACATCCATTGGAGACACCTCAGTGAACACCTAGTTTAACTGCAGCTACGGCTGTGAAAAAGCTGCCCAAGATGAGGCCTGGCAGAAGGGAAGGAGGCCTATTCACCGGATGGCACAGTGAGCCCTGATGACCTTCACTGCTGGGGGAAGGTGGAGGAAGAAAGGGAAGGAAAGGAAATGGAGCAGGAGATCACGGCTGCTCTCAAGATACAGCTGAAGAGAGAGCTGAAGAGGGAGGGGGAAGGTTACTGCTATCTTTCTTATTTGTTAAGATCCTGAGCATGTTTATTTGATGACCGGTGAGATATATGCACTGAAGGAGAAATTAAAGACACAGGAGGGAAAGGATGGGGTCTGCCGCACAGGGGCCGTGGGAGAAGCGGGGGAGGACTGACTGGTGGACAGGCCTCAAGGCAAAGGTGGAGAGGTTTCTCCACGAAGCAAGAGATAAATCTAAGGATGGTAGGGAGGAGGTGGCAGGACAGACAGCCATGGATTTCCTTGCCGAGAGTGACCCATCTGTGTGGGCCCTGCACATCCAGAGTCAGGGATGCAGACTGGACCAGAAAGAGCGGAGTCTTTCTCTCTGTAAAGCTCCCCAGCTCAGAGGAGGACCAGCTGTGACCCTGTCCTCATCAGCACCAGCTTCACCTGGGTCCCGTGGCCATGGGAAAAGGACTGCCCCAGCACAGCTGGCTCGACACACCCCCACCCTCTGAAGGCCTTTATCATCCAGGAGCAGCACCTTGAAAGCAACAGGTGGCCTCCAGAATAGCAGGGAGCAATATTGTTGCTTTCTTGGAATGACAAATATGTCTGACTTGCTAATTTCAGTGCAAAAATACAATTTTCTTTTTTAGCTTCAAGGATGTACAGATGGTCTGCCTATCAGAATAAGCAGCAAAGCAGTTAATTTTTCTAAGTAATAGTGGGCCAGAGACAAAATGCTCAAGGCATTACACCTCAGTTCCTTTCACAGCAGGAAAACAACGCTGGTTTCTCAGCCAGCCACACAATTCCAGATTACCTTTTGATGATGCTGGGTTTCTATTTTCGTGTCTCATTAATTAAGTGGGTGAGGAAAGAAGTGCCGCCTTTCCAATTTACAGGTATAAAATGTGTGACGATACCCGAGTCGCAGGGACACGGAAGGGGGGACTGAACTTCATACAGGTCAGGAGACCTGGGCCCAGCGTCACCAACATTTTGTGTGGTCGTGTATGATTTGGTACATGTGGGCCTTATCTTTTTCACCTATAATGTGGGGGCCACCAATGGCGTCCTCAACACGAGACAGTTGTGAGAGTAAGCTGAGTTGTTAAAAGTCCCTTGCAGAGATCAAAGAACTATGCAAATACGATGTGTGATCAGTATAGGAAGGAACTTTCCAGCCTTGGGGTTTTTTTGGTTCTGAGTACTGTTACTACCATTTTATGTTTTCATAACATCTTGCTTTAGTAGCTTTAAACTCCCTTCAAAACATTAGGATGATTATCCTAATAAAATGAGTAGATAGGGCAACATATAACTTTATTTTAATTTGTAGAGAATACAGTAAGATATAAAGATTTCAACTGGTATTCTTCCAAGTCAAAATACAAGCTAGACCTAAAGTTCAGACTTTCTGCCTTCAATTGGATACTCTATGAGAAAAAAAGTGTAATTTCATCAACTAAAAATGTTATTATTATCTTTTCAAATCCACTGAAAAATATTCAAAATACACAAAAACTATATGCAAATTACTGTTGCTCTCAGAGACTTCCTGAATTCTTCTCTGAATTTTCACCTTGGCCCCAGGGAAAACCGAAGGTTATCTGCTTCAGTATCACAATCAATGCTACCTCATAACAGAACCTTTCAAGAGGCTGAGATTAAGACTCCATTGGCTCTATCCTGGTAGTAATAAAAACAGTCACGCTAACCCACCAGCCCACAATGCTGATAGATAAAAACAGAGGCACACACCCTAAATCAGAACCTAAAAGTCCTGACTTGCAGCTCCTGATCCCCACTGGCCAGCTCCCTGACCCCTGGAACTGGAGTCCACATCTCGTGTTTGAACCTCTGCAGAGATGCTCAGGGAAGTCAGCCTTCCTGCCTATTCGAGGCCATTTAGTTGTTGGTTTTATACATGACTGCACTGGTCTGCTCTGCTCAGATACAGCAGAACAGCCTAAGGCTAGATCAACAGTCCGCTCTACAAAGGAAATCGGCACCCAGTGAATGTAGTGCTGGAACAGCTCACTCTGGAGATGGTCCATTCTGCTCAGTTCTCCCATCCAAAAGCCAAGCTGACCTGAGTGCTGTCATCTGCACAGTGGCAGCAGCTCCATGGCATGTCCTGGAACCAAGCTTCGATCCGCCACTTGAGTGAATTTGCCATTGGAGTTGTATTATGGAGGGCATCACCTCAACAGCAAGAGATGCAGGGCACTCCAAAGCCAACGGCACCTTTCCTCGCACTTCTGCCCTCCTCTGCACCCCCTCTGAAGCAAAGCCTCCTGGTCAGTGTGCCCAGTGTGCCCTGGAACACTACTGTGTGCAACAAGTGGATTACTGACTGGCCAAGATGCTGATCCCTGCCACCCCCCACCTTCCACCCCAGCCCTCACCACGGCTGGGTGAGGCCTCCAGCCACAAGCAATCTCCTCAGACTCAGCAGTACATTTATATCGTTTTCTATCCGTAGCCTGGTGCGGAAAAGGTTGGAAGAGCTCTTTTGGAGCATAATTTATGGATCTAATGGCCCCTAGTGTTCCTAGGAATGGTAGGCCTGTGAGTTGCCAAATTCTATCCGGGAACAAGAGCTTCTGCCTGCCTTGTTACTTTGGGGACATCCTCCAAGCCATCTTCCTCCTTGTTTTACCTCACAGGCAGCAATGAGGAGAACAGCAGGATAAACGCCCTGAGGTCCGGGCGCTGCCGCAGACAGCACACTCCCCATCTACTTCTAAGTAAGGTGCCCACGGAGCACTCTGTGTCCTGTTTCTCCCATTTAGTTTCACTCTCTTGCTTCCAGGCCCCTTGGGGAAGCATTCATCAATGGCAGCTGTTTGTTGGGACAAAGGGCTATTTAACTATTTAGAAATATTCTCCCACAATACTTTCTTCCCTAACAAAGAAGATGGGTAAGAAGATCTGGTTGATGGTGCCGTAGAAAACGGAGCCTCTCTGATTCTTTGCTTGGTCATCACTGAGCGCTAAATTTTCACAAAAAGAATGTAATATTTCTCCCCCCAAGAATATTAACTTACATTTCCACCATGCCTCACATTGGCAGAGAAATAAATTAAACTACCTATTAAAGATACAAGTATTAATATATGGGTTCCCACCATGATCAGGAAGGCTTGAGAACTCTTTTCCGCTGATAAGCGGCTGGCACCCCTCCAGCCTCTCCAGGCTGGAGTCTCCAAGGATGCAGCCTTCCCACCAGACCCTGTCTCTTCCTCGGCACCTACCTAGAACCAGTGGACCCGAGCTTCTCTGCAGGAAGGTACCCCCATGTTAATTTGGAAGAGAAAAAAATTATTAAAAGAGTAAATCTGAACATTGACGATCTGCTAACAGAGCAACTAAAAGAGTACACACCAAGTAACTGAGACTGGAAATAAGCAGCACTGATATTTTCATGTTACTGCCTTGCAGCCAATAAAATATTTTTATAGATGCTTTGGGAATTCAATGGTCATTCCTCCTGACCACAAGTGCCTGTGTGGCAAGAGGAAAGTGCTAGACAGCATTCAGAAAGCAGACATTTACCCGAAGGTCACGGCGTACCAAGCCCAACTGCCAGCCCGCTGTAACGTGCTGCACCAACACATCACACACTGGGTCTCTTCCTCCTGTACAAATAGGTACGTGTCTGGGAAATGTTGATTTATAATCTTCTATGAGTAAATAGCCTTTTTGCTACACATTGCTAGCTGAGCGCAGATGAGGTGGCTACAGGAAATGTGAGGACTCGACTCAGCGTAGTTTGAAACGTGCAATCACCTCTTTCTAGAAAAGAGTGCTCATGCCTCAATAAAATTAGTTCTTTCTAAAATATTTCCCTCCTGGGAAAGCTCTTCCTCCGTGATGCATGATGTCATGGACACACAGATGTCTTTTCTGTGTGGGGATGGAAAAGAGCCAAGAGACAGACCAGGAAACAGTGGCCGCACAGTGATGCTGAATCCAGGCATTACAGAATCAGGCTCCAGCAACCCCACCCCAGGGCCTATGTGACAACCTGCACAACGTATTCTTTTACTTGCATCAAAAATACCTCCTTACAAGATGATGATTAATGCACAGGGTTGACCATCATTTTCACACATAAAATCTGTTTCTCCAA
Organism: Anoura caudifer; assembly: GCA_004027475.1. Lineage (NCBI taxonomy): Eukaryota > Metazoa > Chordata > Mammalia > Chiroptera > Phyllostomidae > Anoura > Anoura caudifer. The sequence continues at coordinate 15,301 of PVKU01010178.1, forward strand.
ATTTGACTAAGAAAATGTTCCTCTTCATTGTTATTTTATGTCCTGTTGGAAGAAGGGCAACTCAGGTTAAGCCTTGAAGGAAAAGCTGCATTGAGGAGCTGAAGCCAACCCCCTGCACCCACCAGCCTCAGGGTCACCAAGGTCACCTGGTGGATTCCGGAGCCGCCCGTTGCCTGTTATCTCACAGAACTGAACCAGCAAAGATCCAACATGAAAAAGGTCTCTTGGCTGTTCTTAATCCTGGCTATGCCTTAAAGTTGCTGAGGGTTCGGAAACCCTCAGAAGTCCTGATTTAATCAGACTAGAGTGGATCTGCACATTAGTATGTTTTCAAATCTAGGCAATTCCAGTGTGTACTCAAATGACCAGTTTAAAGATTTGGTGTTTTCCCCACCTGAAAGAATATTTACGTAGGACAAGGTGAGTGCTCAGTGGAGCTTAAATGCTATGCTGACCTCCTGGGTCCCCAAGTGGACAGCTATTCTGCAGTAATTAAATAACTCTCATTTCTGTCTACAGACGTGGACAACCAGTTTCTGTTTTTAACTGCTTTTGAGACCCAAACGCGCTGTCTAGAAAACTGTCATGCAGAGAACAGGTGTTCCACAAACGAGTGGTTCTCAAAGTTTTCTATGAGCAGCACGCTTTGCAATATTAAACCCTTTGAGTGCACCTGAATGAATTAAAACTCTCAAAACTATATCAAAACAAATCATAAAAACTCCCAGCAATCACGGCAACGGTGTAAGATGACTCCCAATGCGCTGCTGTGTCACGTCCCGCAGGCCCAGTGCCTACTGCTTTCGGTGAGGTCCAGGAAAGACACTATCTGCCTGCAACTCCAGCCGCCCCTCTCGCCACCCTCTCCCCACAGCTTCACTCCATTCAGGATGCGCTCGGGTCTCCCCACGGCACCGGCGCTCCACTGCAGCAAAAAGGTGTTTCACGCATTTATGAAACTTTCCTGTTACTGAACTGTACATAAATGAAATCATATAGTATGCTTTTTTTTTGGTGGCTGGTTTATTTCTCTCAACATTACACTTGAGGGACTTGAGTGGTACATGTAGCAGTCATGAGCATTTGGTTGCTTCCGGCTTGGACTGTTACAGCGAATGCTGCTCTAAGCAGCATTCTTGTACATACCTTTTAATATACAAATGGACTAATATCTGTTGGGTTTATACCCAGTAAGAAAGACAATGTGGTACAAGGATGGGTAAATAAACTGATGTAACAAAACAGACTCCAAAAACAGATCCATACATACACAGTCACCTGATTTACGACAAAGGGCCAAAGCAGCGCAGTGGAGGGGTGGGGGGGGCAGAGGAGGGCAGGGCAGATGATGTTTTCAAATAAACAGTGCTGAGTTCCTTGGATGTAGATAGAAAGAAAATCTTGACCCCTACCTCACACCATACACAAAATAATTTCCAGGTAGATTGTAGATCTGAGTGTGGGGAAAAAAGGTCTACCAATGATCATCTTTCATGGTCTTAAGCTAAATAAAGATATCTTAAACAGGACACAAAAATAATAACCATAAAAATGCTGATAATTGGATTTCACTAAAATTAAGAACTGTTTCTCATTAAAAGATGCCAATTAACGTGTATATACATACCTTTTAAATTACATATATAACAAAAAACACATACCAGGAAATGTGAATAAGTCCTACAAATCAATTTAAAGTATATAAAAACCCAATTTTTTTAAATGGAAAAAAGACTTGAACAGACATTTTACAAAGAAGAATATCCAAATGACCAACGAAACATATGAAAAGGTGCTCAACATCATTAGCCATCAGGGCCATGCAAACTAAAAGCCACAGGAAGGTACCATGATATAACCATCACAAATGGTTACAATTAAAAAATCAATACCAAGTATTAGTAAGCATTAGAGCAACTACAACTCATGTAACCAAGTGGGGGTGTATAAATTGGTTTAACCAGTTAGAAAAATCACATGATAATATTTACTAAAGCTCAAACTATACATATCTTATGACATAGCAATTTTATTATTTTTAACATATATAAAAACATTTATGGGAATATATATAAACCAGAGAAAGCTTGAAAAAGCATACAGATCTCTTTCAACAAGTCATCAAAAATTCCAAAGAAAAACACATCCTTAAAACTGATATTACATCAGGAATTCTGTTAATTCCAATATAAAAACATCTGAATAATTCCACTGGTATTTAATATCATCTGTTAGCATGGATGGATACAAACAAAAATCTAAGCAACTTGCTGTATTTCTTTCAAGAATAAAGATTAAACCATTTTAACTACCTGAAAAATTACATCTGCTTTGCCCACAGGACATCAGAGCTTAGAAGGAAGATGGAAAATGAAAGGTATCAGGAGCCATCCGGAGAGAGTCACACAGCTTGTGATTCTAATGGTAGCTGCAAACGAGGTCACCTATCCCTCTGTGGCCACATTAATTGGTCAAGAGCAACAGAGGCTTCATTAGCAATGCTCATAAAAACAAAAACAAAAACAAAAACAAAACCAGCCTATCCCTTCCTGAGCATTTTCCATTTAGAGGGTGGACACCTGCTACCCATCAGTCTTTCACACAGTGGGACTCCTGTTGCCTCACCACTACGTGATTTGATTTGCTCTTAATCTGTACTATTTATAAACAGAGACTTCAGAGTATATGAATGTGCAAGTATAGCATATATAAACACACAGCTATCTATAGCAAAAAAACAAATTCTCAAATATAGTTGTTGGGAAGACCACATCTTGTTCTATTAATACTCACAGACTGCAGTATTACATAACTATTTTTTCAATTGTTTCGCTAACATGCAAATAAATGAACTCAACCATAGCTAGGAGCTAAATGTACTAATCAGTATGGCCATGTGTACAATTAGTCACAAAAGAATTTTACATGATCTCTTTCCGTTCTAAAAATCCCAGAATCTACCTTATTAATCACTTTTAAATCCAGCTGCTTAGTTTCTGAGGTGTTGTTAATATCTGCTATTTCCAAATCAGTAGACTCAGCATACTCCAAGAAGATACATGAATACTAATTTTACAATAATGTGTTGTAAGTATTAACATATTTCATAATGTTATAAAATTACTTGACAATTCCAAAACAATAATAAGGATGGATATTAAAAGAAAAAGCTCACCTAAAAACATTGTTATTAATTATTATCTGCCTTAGGTTCTAGGAACCTAAAAAGCAGGTAACTATAAATACAGTTTTTGTTTCAGAAAGAAATAAAAATGAAAAATGACCCTCCTCTTAAAAATTTTTCAAATAAATCAAAAGAGAGTGGAGAAGAAAAAGAACCAAAGTCTGGTTTGCGGACCAGACAGAAATGGTGGCAGGACCATGGCTATGGCTCTTTGTTGACTAGGTACATGTTGGCTTCATCCCAAGATTCAGCCCCCAAAGGCCAAACTTTCCTAATTAAAAACCAGTCATCTATTTTAGGACTGGTAGAAACTGCTAGGATCAAGAAGCCAGAATGGCTTGGGCAAGCAGGGAAAAAAAGTCAAAGACACGTTTCAGAAGATCAAACAGAAAGAGGGTGGTGGGGCAGTTCAAAGCGTGGACTGTGGAGTCAGTCAGACCTGGTCTGAATGCTGGCTCTGCCTCGCCCACACTCTGACACCTCGCTTGAAAATGACCCCCACCTTGAAGAGTGGGTTTCCTTCTCTGTAAAAAGGGAATGATAATGTCTCCGTGCAGGCTGTGGTCAGACTTGTGTGAGATGATGCATACACAGCATTTCTTACTAACACTCCATATCCAATCCTTGAGTTGCAATAAAAGGTAGAATTTCTACCAGTATATGTCAGAATGTGCTTAGGGATTAAAGGTCCTACTTCTACAACCCCACCTATATTCCTTTTTTTATTCTTTTTTATTATTAATTCTAAAGCACTCCCAATGAATATCTTTTGACAATCCAATGTTAATGACAATAAAAGGTTAAGTAATTCAGTGCCTTAAAAATAAACAAAAAAAAAAAAACAAGCAAAAACTATAATCCCTTAAGGAAACCAAATACTAGAAAATAAATTAAATGCTTCAACAAATAGTAAAGCTCTCTCACCATGCTTTTGAAACTTTGACAGAACATAAATCAAAAGACATTTTCAAAGGTCTACTCTTATTTCAGGGGCATGAAAGGGGACAGATCATTCCTATCAACATCTTGCAAAACACTTCTGAAACCAACCAAATTCCTGAATCCAACGTTAAATCAAGGTACTTCCTTCCGTTTGATTGTTTCTAAAATTATGTATGTGAAATAAATTTCTTCTCTGACGTACACAGCCCATTGAACTTTGTATTCGAATCAAAGCCGGTGGGAGTTAAGTCTAAATAACATCTTCATCGAACTACTAAGATAAGCTATGTCATTCATGTCCACTTACTCATCCATCACACACTTATTCAACAAGTATATCCTTAAACACCTGCTTTCTACAAGACACCAAACTAGGTGTCTGCACAAACTGAAGGTCAGTAAGTTACCTATGAGGCAGGAGGAAATGGGGCTGTACAGAGAGACACAGGCATAGTGGTGATTGGAAGGCAGAGAAGGAAATAATTCCTTCTGAGGTGGGGTGAACTGAGGAAGACCTTGAAGGTGACTGAGAGAGGAGGAAAGCATTCCAAGCTGAGAAAAGGGAGGTATAAATGCCAGGGCTGAATTTAGAGATGGAGAGCAGTCTCATGGGGCTCCCCCACAGGCTGTCACAAAGAGTTTGTAAAACAGCAGATAAGTGGGGTGGCCATACTGTTTATTATGCAAACCGGGATGCCTCTGAGAGTGAAAGAAGGCACTATTAATAATTTTGTCAGGACGAAAGGTACAAATCTGGACTGCCTGAGCAAATCAAGACGTGTGGGAACATCAATGAAACTGATGTTCAGCACCCTCAGACCATGTAGCTGAGGCTATTTAGATATGCGCACGGTTGCCTGAGGCTTCAGATTTAGAAAGGCATCCTAACAAATAATTCTTGAAAGCATCTTTAGAATATGTCTGAGAAATTTCTCTGGGCACTTTCTGCATATTTCAAAAGACAAAACATCCAAAATGGGAATGGTAATGTTAGTGATCTCCAACTCGAATGGAGCTAAATGAGTTTGCTCATCTCAGGATAAACTTTAAATCAGAGAAACTAAAAATAAAAATTAAAAAAAAAACACACTAGGTACTGCTTATTGAGAGTTTATCACATGCTACACACATCACCTCATCTCATCCTTACGGTGTGCTCTGAGGGAGGATTTTACTATCTCTGTTGAGGAGACGGGGTAACTAGACACAGACCTACATAACTTGCCAAAGGCAACACAAAAAGGAAGAGAGGGAGCAAGAAACTGATGCAAGCACCTAACTCCACATCCTCGAGTTTTCCCACCACCATTCTGCCTCCTGAATAATCCAGACATGCAACTCGAGCCCTGAGTGCAGCATAAGACCCCAGAGTATAACCCCGCTGAGATTATTACCTAGAATACATTTTGCCTAATTATTCCTCCCACGTGACCAAGCACTAGTAGCCAGCAGGGTGCCTAGCCACCTACCCTCCTCTGCCACTTGGAAATAGGCAGGTGCCAAGTGTCCTCCCAGCAGGCTGGACCATTTGCATAACCATCACTAAAGTTCAATGTAATTAATTTTATATTTTGAGCACCCTAAAACTATGGAATTTTTTAAAATATGATTTTTTTAATCCTCACCTGAGGATATGTTTACTGATTTCAGAGAGGTGTGTGAGAGAGGGGGAGAGAGTAAGATAGAAACATCAATGTGAGAGAGAAATATTAATCGGTTGCCTCCCATGCGCACCCCAACCAGGAGATCACACTCGCAACCTTTGGTGTATGCTCCAAACAACTGAGCAACCCGGCCAGGGCTGGAATTACTCCGACACAAGGAAAACAGGTACTGCTGAGACTTCCCTGGGGGCTCTGACTTGAGCTTGAGTCACTACTAATACTCTTATGCCAAGCGCAAACCTGTTGCTTCACAATTATTATCAGTAGGAACACACAGTTTCAGATATTGTCGCCCACAGGTAAAAATAATTGAATATCTCCTGAACTACAGAATCTCATTAAGGTAAAACAAAAAGGTAGCTAAACTAATCCAAGGGTCTGGCAGATGAGTAAGTAATGACAGCCAACAGTTATTATTAATAAGGAACAGAGCATCTATTTTTGGACATACATGTTTAAAATACAGACTGAAGAAAAAAGATGAATGTTCATATTTCATGTATATCTGCATTTCAGCTGTAAATAACACTGCCCTATTTTGTTCAACAGTGAAGCATGAGTAACTTAGACATTAAAAAAGAAGAAGAAAAGGAAAAGAAAAAAGGAACAGTCAAGTTCAGACCCCTTGCAAAGAGCACAGAACTATAAAAGGAACTGAACCGATTCTGGGAGACAGCAATCTAAGAAAATAGCTTGAGTGGCTGAGATCAGCGATTAAAAACAAAACAAAGCAAAACAATTTCATGTCGGTTGCCTATCTGAATCTGATGAAAAACAACACAAGTCAAACATAACTGTTTGGAGGAAAGGCTGGAAAACTGAGCAGCTGAGAGTAGGAACCATGCCCTGACCTTTCAACAGTTATCTTGTGTGACCTAAAATGCATTAGTCCAAAGTGAAGTGGGGAGCTGCTGACTGGCCAATAGATTTTTCTGACCTAAAAGATCCAGGCTGCCTATCTATCCAGACAAATTCACTTTGCGATCTTGTTACTGTTTGTTCAATATTGATGCCCATGAGATTTTTGGGCATAGAGTTGTCTTTTCCCAACCATTCAAGAAAAAAATATCTAAAGTAAAATGCAAATAGTATATTTAAGAGCCAATTCAAAATAGTTATTGAGTGCTTATTATCTATGCACAACTGAGAAATATAGCCCAGCTTTTGTCTACAAGGAGTCTAGTTAATTTAAACCATGGGACAATATAATTTCATGGGCACATTTTTATTACTCCGTTTAAATAGGTATGATAAATCCAAAAAGCCTGTTTATTCCCCACTTTGGGATGCTCAGCATCAAGACATAGGGATATATTTTGGCAAAAAGGTAATAAAGGCCTTCTCCTACACAGCATGCTACTATGACCGTGGCAATAATGATATTAAGAAAAATAAGGGTTGCCACCTTGACAAGGTCAAACCATCCGTCCCAGTCAGCTACAACAGGTGACTAACAGCTGCCTGATTACATTATCTGTCAACCTCTTCTGCCAGCAGAAACAGAGATTCTTTCCCCCCTCTCCCATGGCCCCTACATTTAAAGGGGAAAATCAAAGCCAGTGTTCCAAATTACCAAGGCTACCATAATTAAACAGAGAATTTAAAACAGCCAGTGTAATTTGGGGGGCAGCAGAGTGCAGCTGCACCCAAGTGGAGTACATCCACCAGTTCTAACAGCCCAGCCAAGCGGTTAACCTCTCTGAATTCTGGTATCCCTCAGCCTACATGATTGGTACAGAACCAAGTCAAGAACTGCATTAAGCACTTTTCCCGTGTTTTGCATGTAGTAAGTGTTTAGTAAATGGTGGCGGCAGTTATTACTTTTAAATACCAAAATAATGCAATATCTATACTTCCTACTTATTAAAAAAGTATCTAAGATCAAAGGTTGCCTTGGTCTGGGGCCGGGGGTGGGGAAGACGACAAAGGGACTGGGGAATTTTCTGAGGTGATGGAACTACTCCATATCTTGACTGTGGTGGTGATAACATGCGTTTGTGTTTGTCAGGTCTCATGGAACTCACCAACAGAAGTGAACTTTACTGTATGCAAATTACGCCACATTTTTAAAAGTACCAACTAAAAGATTCAATTAGCTTTGATTAAAATAAACCATCCAAATATATAGACATTTTAACTTCATTTATTTCCAAAATTAAAAAGAAATCTAAGGCCTAAAATGCTCCTTCTTATTTTCAGACCAAGCTCCAAAGTTAAAGGATTCAGCTATTTGTAAAAAAACATGGACGCTACGTGAACCACAAACCAAATTAACTGCTTCAAAATAAAGTGTGCATCGTATTGAATAGTGTGACGACACGATATATGAAAAGAGAAAATGAAAGTGATGTTTTCATTTACTAGATCACTTAAGAAGACAAACATAATGGCCCGTTCCCTAAAAATCTAGTCATAGGCCTTTGTAAATAATCTCAAAAGTATAACAGTATTTTCAATAAGCTAAGGAAAAGTAGAAAAGGATGGTGATGAGCCCCATGACTGATTTTTCTTCTCATAGTATTTGTAAAAGGTTCTATAAGGCTGCTTACTCTGTATTTTCATTAACACTTACCATAACCATGGAGCTCTTTTAATATAGATCTGTGCACCTACTCTGGCAGAAATGTAGTTTGACAACAATTTCTTACTTAACGCCGCATTTATAAAACAGATGGAATTCAAAAGCCATGATTTTAAAGGGAGAATATAATTCTGGTGAGACGATGGTGTATTTCTGCCCGTGTTCTGCATGTCAGCGGTAGGCTCTCTCCGGTGCACACGGGGATGCCCACCTAAGAGGGCTGTCAGGGCTGTAATGAAGACGGAAGCTGGGAAACGGGCATAGCTCACAAGCCTGACATTTCAGCAAATGTAACCCCGTAAATTCTGGTCTCTGTTTCTTAGCTAGAATTTACTCCTGCCATTTTCTCATGCCCTCAATTATCGTCTTGCTTATTAATCGACTTCCGCCTCTACTGTTCCATCACCTGACAGTATTCATCCCCTGTATTCAAAACGAACACAAGAAAACCCAGGAAGGCCGTCACTGTTGCTTTTTCACATGGGCTTTTGCTAAGCTCTGTATTATTTTTTGACAAAAGTGAAATATAATTTCTGCCATTCATGTGACAAAAAATGTCTCCGCATTATTCATTGCTATATGAAATTTAATGTTAAAGTGAAAGATCTCTATTTTATTAGGATAGAGGCTGTATGTCTTTAGGAAATACCACACTAACTTGCTGAAATCTTGATTCTTCAAGGCACCCATTCGAGGGGAAACATACCAACTAGTTACCTACTTAATTATAGCACAACCCTTTCCTGTAATCCAGCCTTGATCAACTTGGCAAGGAAAAGCAGTCGATCAAGTCACCTCAGGAGGTACAAGTCAATGAATAAGATATGAGACTGGCAAATACAAAAGAGCCCCTTTCAGAAATTAAGAGAACTTAACAGAGAGAACATGTGCGTCCTTATCACTCCTGCATTCACTCGGGAAGCATGTTGGGGCCTTATGAAGATGCTGGCAATGTGTACCTAGGAAAACAATTGTGAACAAGAAGCCAACTGCCTTCATTAACAAGAAGAAAAATGACAAATCTTTCAAAGTTTAACAATTCAGAAACCAGTGATTTCTGCATAATTAATCATTTTCCTATGTTCTTCTAGAATCTTCAATGAAGAAATGACATCTACCAACAAGTTCTCAATTCCACACATCAGAAATACGGGCAAGCCATCCTTCCTAATCTTCCAAGAATGTACAATTAAATTAGATGCTGTTGTAACTAAGTTATACTGTGAATCCCACTACAGATACCAATAAAGTTGGAATTTTTTAAAGTGTAAAAACAGGCCCCTCTAGAAAAATGGAGGTGAAGAGTTAAAGTAGGCTGGTATCTTCACTGGAATTTTCACCTCAAATTTCATTAACACTACAGCGCAAAATCACCACAAATCTCTAGTCATGGATTAAAAACAGGTATGACACATAGCTCTGTAATAGGATTGATTATCCCCCACAGTTGAAAGCAACTGACATGGAAATATAAGCTACAGTTTAAAAAATATATATGAATCACTAAAAGCTAGGTATGCAGCAAAAATATACTTTACTTTTTTCTTAGTTTAACTCAGAACACCTGCTGCAGGTAGGTCACTACACTTGAGCTTTAAGCCCTTCAATTGCGCGCTTACCCAGACATAAACTGTGCAAACAGATGACAAGGCAAAAAGCAGTTTCACAACTGCCTGTTACACAGAGTGGCAAGGTGGTGTATTTCACTAGATTACTGTATAAATTGATAACAGCATCAGACACTTAACACTGTACTTAGAAGACTGCTGTAGGTCCAATTCCATTTCCAGTGCCTCCAGTGCCAACTCTTCACTGTGGCCCATTCTGTCTTCCTGCCCACCAGTCATCAGCTATAGGTGCAGCCCTGTCAGTGTGCTTGGCTGCTCACTGTCCTGGTAACCTCTTGCCTTTCAGAAAGCAACATTTTCATATTTGCTCCAAACTTGAGCAGAAGGAGCTAGTCTTGCTAAGGCTCTGTTCTTCTTAGCTCATCAACTATTTTTTTCCACTTTATGTCACGAGAAATATTTTTACACTGCAGACCAAAATGTAGTATTAGAATGAAACCACAACAAACTCAGGAGTTCCTAATATTACTTCTTGAGCTTAAAATACACAAAACAATCGCTGGCTTTTTTCTGCTAAATAACAATGCAAGAGATACCAAGACCGAGCAAACTGCCCAAAAGAACTTCCACAGAACTGAAGACCAGCCTACTGCAGCAAGAAAAGACCTAAACCGTCCAGAACTGTAATCTCTCAGTGCTTTTGAGCCTAAGAAAGCGGAAATTTGCATTTATGTTCAGAACCCTACTCTATGTCTCCGTGTCACTGAGTGACCAGAGACTTTGCAACCACCAAGTATAACCGTTTGCAAAAGGCAACTGTATACAGATCAGAAGAAATCTATAAAATAATCTCTGTTCTCCCCCTGGGATTTTTAAGAAAATGTTTTCACATAATCACTAACTGCCTTGAACATACAATAGAAAGAAACCTTACTGGGAGTCTGTTACCAGCTGTAGCTACCACAGAAGAACATGCCCTACCCAGCCAGGTACAGGCCATAATTCCAGGCCAATCCTGGGAGAGGGGACAGCCCCAAGTTCAACTGGGTATGTCTGAGCACAGTTCCCCCTGCACATTGAGGAACACCTCTAGAATCTTTCCAAATGCCATTGGCATCCAATCCCTGCTCAACCTTCCCAAGCACCCGTGCACCAGTGGTTCCCGTTAGCAATGGGCTCCTCTTACAAACCCCTCCTTCCACCACCACTCCCCTCCGGGGAAAACAGACCCCAAGGGCGGCTGAGGGTGGGCGATGAGCGCCCTTCTCCCACTTACCTTGATGATGCTGCTCCGGCGGGGCAGGCCGCCCGGCTTGTTTTCCCGGAGGAGGGGACAGGCAGCCGGGCTGGGGCTCGGAGCGAGCACCCCACCGTGAGGTCCCGTGGCGGGGCTGACCCGGGCTTCGTCCGCGGACACGCCGAGGCTGCAGTCTCCGTTAGAAACCCCGCCGCTGTCACAGCGCGCCCGCCCGTGGCCGAGGCGACCTCCCCCGCCGCCGTCACCTTCCCCGGGTTTCAGGGCACCCTTGGCACCGAGAGCTGGGCCCGGGGAGGTGGGCAGGGCCCCGCCAGCGGCGCCCCCCCGGCCGCACTCCGCCATGGGCGCCCCGCGACCCGCCAGCACAAAGCCGCGTCCCCGCGTCCCCGCGTCCCCGCCGCCGCCTCGGGCCGGGCCCGCCGTGCGCGGCCCCTCCTCCTCGCCTCCTCCCAGTCGCCGCCTCGCAGCTTCTTCCGCTTTTTCTTTTCTTTCTTTCCTTCTTTTTTTTTAATTTAGATGTGATGTTTGTTTCCAGCTCTCCCCGCGCGCGGTGAAAGTCGTGACGGCAGAATGGAAAGATTCCTGCAGGAGAGAGAAGAGACACAAGTCAGCTCTGCTGGCGGCGGAGCCGGGGCTCCGGGGCACCTGGGGAAGGAAAACACGCCCAGACACACATGCCGCCGCGGGCGCCAAAAATAACCCGCGCGCGCCGGGTGCCCACCCCGGGGTTCCAGACCCCCACCCCAAGGTAACGGGGCGCCCAGCTCTGGGGCTCAGGGCACCCACCCTCCCGGGGGCCGGAGCAGTCATCGCGCGGGACCCGGGCGCCCTGCCCCGGGCTCGGGGTGCCCACCTGGGGCTTAAAGCGAGGGGAAGCCGCAGGCGACCCGACGAACTCTGGCCACGCGGAGGCGCCTCTGGAGGGTCTCGCCACCCCGCGCAGAGGGGAAGCGACGCGAGTCTCCCCTGATCCTAACTCCCTACAGGCCGTCGGGAGCTGACCCTGCCACGTCCCTCCAGGGTCCCGCTGAGGCCTGAAGCGTGGAGAGGAAGCGCACGGCGGGCAGGGGCAGCCGGGCCCTGACAGTCGCTGCGTGGCCCGGGGTAGCCCAGACCCACCCGCCCCCGCCCGCAGCAGAGTCTCCTCCTAGGCTCGGCGCTGCCCCCTACAGGCCGCAGGGACCCTCCCTGACCGCTCCTGACCCACCGCAGGTCTCCCGGGCTCCGGCTCGAGGTCGCGTCGGTTGCTGTGGGGCCAGGTCATCGGGCAGCGGGAATTTAGTAGCCTAGCTGACAACGACCGGAGGTGGCGACGCGTGCGGGGTACCCAGTGCCCCGCAAGAACTGTGGTAACTGCCAATCACCCGCCAGGCGCCCCGAGGGGCAACGACCACGCAGGTCCCTGGGCCAGGAGCTGATGTCCCGCGTCTCTGAGAACTCAGCCGCTGCCCCTCCCTCCTACCCCCAGCCCCTGAGCACGGGACTCGTTCCCCTCCCACCCAGCTTGGGAAAAAGCCATCCGGACGTTCCCCTCTGGGCTTCCCCAGTGCAGTGGTCAGACCCAAGTCACATACAGAAACCAGTTCCGTTCCCTTGGGCTCCTGAAACTGTAAATTGATTCAACCGGTTTCCAGGATGCCAGGGTGGCGTGGATGGGTGGATGGAGGAGTTGGGGGGCAGATGGAGAGAGGTAAGCAGAGGACCTCAGCAGAGCCTGCTCTGTGCCCGCTGAGTCGCCCTACAGAGGTTTATCACTGATGTCCCTTCCTCTTAGTGTCCTTCCTGAGATGCTGGCTGGTCCAGCTGAGAGCCAGTATATCCTAATTGGGTCACAACAGCTAGTCCCTCCTCTCTCTAGTCCTCCCCAGTTAACCCCAGCCCCAACGCTTTGGGTACAGTGACCTTGGGTACACCTAAAAATCAATCTTGATTGTGTGGCTCCCTGGCGAAAATACCTCGCCCCGCCCCCGCCCCGCCCCGGAATCTTCATCCCTCCAGCCAGACAAGGCCCAAATTCACAGCCTGGTACCCGAGGCCCCACCCTCCTCTCCATCCCTGGCTCCCTGACTCCAGCCTCCAGCCCTCCTTGAGCACCCCAGCTCTTCTCCAACTATTGAGTTTCCTTTTCTAAGTGTGCGGTTCTCGCAAGGTGCTGAAAAAGAAACTGATAGTCTGCTGGGGCTGGTGGGGACGGTGAACTCAAAGTCCTTGCTCTCATTAGCATGATGTAGCAAACTGCCCAGTAGCTTCTGAAGAACTGGGCTTTACATACATATATACATACCCACCCTGCCTCTGAAGCAACTTCAAATGCCTCGATGTTATTCTTGGGAGGCATTTTAATTCTTCTGATCTTGTAGATTCATATTTTTGTAAACCATCAAACAGGCTTTTTATCCACTCTTGCCAATCAGGGCCTACACACTCACAGACATATGTTTACATCGAAAGACAACAATGTTTTAATATTTGATTCAGTTTCATCCCTTTTCTTTTCCCCTAGTTTTGGCTCAAAAAAAGGTTTGTGTTTTTTGGGTTTTTTTTTTTTTTTTTTGGTTTTGTGATAGTTTTTGCAGAAAAAAAATATGTTCAAAGAATTCAAATCAAGTTCTTGATCTACCTTATTGAAGCTATGGTCATAGTATCCTCTGAGTATGCTGTGGGAGAGGAAAGGAAGAATGTGAGGCCATTATTCCTAAGGTTCTCTAACCTTGGTATTTTGAATAAATGCCTGGAGGTGTCTCTGCCCTTTCCTGCAGTTGCCAATCACTAGTAAAGTGCTGTGAGAGCCATGTATCCTGCAACTAGTACCATGAGTTTCCCCGGGGTGAGTGAGGATATAGAGAGATTTAAACCTCCAGGATGCTTTTTGTAAAAGCGCCATCTGATTTGCCTAATCTGCAAAATGAGCACCTATCCATCTCACTCTGGACTCCCAACAGGTCAAACCAGGGAGACTTCGTTGAAATATACTTGGTATTTAAATTAAAACGTTTCCCAAAGTATCTTGGCAGACCTGTAACTAACGATGCCAGAAGCACAAGGCCTGTGCCAGGTTCCTTTTTATCCCCATAAGTGCTTGTCTCCCACAAGCCGCTGGTCACACGCCTGCGGATGTTATAGCTGTACTTCTCCATCCCACAAACAGCCAGACCGTAGGTACCGTTTCTCCTATATGGTCATGGGAAGCAGCATGTTCCTCTGGCAAGTGCAATTCTCAGCTCCCAGCAGGCTTTTTAAGAGCTAAACTCAGATTGTGTTCATCACAAACAGCACAGGGAATGACTGTTTCTTCTCCTTCCTGCTTGCCTCTCTGCAGTTACTAAGTGATTGCTTTCCATTTCTCCTATTCCATGAACAATGTTATTGAAGAAATTATAAATATTTTGCCGAAGTGTTTTCATGGCATTGTAAAATTCATAGAAGTTAGAGTAAGAAAAGGAGCCGAATATCATAGTCATTCCTCAGCAAATACTTTTCTAATGGTTCCTTCAGACTAATTTTCAGAGCAGGGCAGCAAGAAACAGGCAAGACATTAATAAAATGCTTCATCTGGATAACTCCATGGTGTTTATGCCCATTTATTATTTCTATATGCTGATGGTTAGATCCTGCTGAATAATTTGTTCATAATGTTTAAAGCCAAGAGATACCTTTAAAATCTCATCATCTCCTCATGCCAGCAATACGTAGCCTTATCTTTTAAATTTTCCTCTATTTCAGTCCATCTCTGCTTTTACTCATCGTCGTCGCCCTTCCCAGACGGTCTTCTATTCGTTTGTGTCTTCACTTGGATGCCTAGAACGTGAGCTGTCCGGGCTCTGTCATCCCTGGTAGCCTTTCTTCGGCCTCCCCTGGAAAACACTGACGCTGTTTGCTGACTTCTTGCCGTCATTTACATCCTCGCAGGTTACGCATTCATATCTAATTTCCAGTTTGTAGGCTCTCACATTATGACTCTAAATTTTTCTGACTCACTGAATACTTGGCCTTCAGCTCATTTTTCCCTCCATGTATTATGACAATTTTCTCTCCCAAATCTCAGTCTCATTTTATTTCCTGTATTTCTCTGAAGATGTAATTGAACCACTGAACTTTCACATTGGACTTCTCCCCTTATGCTTAATATGAGTGCTTACTAGAGCAGAAAGTAGAAGACCACAGTGCTTTAAGGAAAGAGCAGATCATATCAATGTACTGGTCCACAGTGGCTACCCATTTGCCTCCTGAGTTCATCCAAGGTGTTGATTTTAATCTAGTATGCTCCTAAGGCCTGGGTTACATTTATTTTCTCATGATTCTCAGCAGGAAATATGTAGTGATTCCCTTTCTTCCTAGGCAACAATGAAATAAGTTAGACCTGCCAAAAGCTTTCATTTGCATATTCTTCCTCTCCTGACACTAAAGACTCTTCACCCACTTTGAAGACACCTTCTCCAAGTGTATATGGCTGATAATAAATGAGGCACCCAGGGAATTACAGTGATGCTTTCCAGCCACTGAGAAACCACTATATGAATTCGTTAAATTGTCAGCAGTGGTTATTGAGTTAGGTAGCGCTTTGAGAGAATCTATTAATTACTGGACATTTGATAGGATTATTCTATCAGGACAGTAATATGATTTGCTCTAAAAATTACTGTTGTTTATCACACTGCTTTTGTAAACGCTCATGTATTTGATTGTAGCTCTACTCTTACTTATTACAGGAGTCATTGCATACTCCCATGCCTACAGGAGCCAGGTACACAATGCAGTGAGCAAAGCTGGGAGGATTTGTTTCATAAGAGCCGCAAAATTTATAGTTTTTCAGCAGTGATGTATTTCCATATCAAATACAGAGGGACACTCTTCCTGAGTCATCTTTGGTTTTCCAATTTTGAAAAGAGCCTTTGATGATATAAGAAATATTTCACTTTCCTCTTAACTCTAACAAAGACAATGTGAACAGAATGATAAAGAGCAGCTGACACTCAGCCAGGTGCGGCACAGCCATACGGAGTGGTGGGGGTTCTGACAACCTGGTGAGGACTCGTACTGCTGCCAGGATCATCTGCTTTTTCCAGAGAAGTAAAAAATCTGGAATTTAAAACTTGCCAATATGTTTGTTCATTCTCTTAATAGAAGGACACCCACTAAGTGAGGGCTCCATGTATTGTTCTTTTTTTTTTTTTATAATGATTGTATTTATTTATTTTTAGAGACGGGAAGGGAGGGAGAAAGAAAGGGAGAAAAATATCAATACATGGTTGCCTCTTGCATGCCCCCAATTGAGGATCCAGCCCACAAACCAGGCATGTGCCCTGACTAGGAATTGAACCAGTGACCCTTTGGTTCACAGGCTGGAGTTCAGTCCACTGAGCCTCACAAGCCAGGGCTGTATTATTCTTTATAAGTTCTACAGAGAGGCCTATCTTTTCCTTTCCTACCTCCTAATTGTTAAGATATGCAAAGCAGAGCAATTACCTTCCAAATTTTGCATTTATTTGGGTTTCATCAACCTGATTTTCAAGGACAATTTTATTTACTTTAATGAGTTTAAGAAGTCCAAGTTTGATGACCACATCATTGTACACATCCCAATGTGCAACAAATGACTTCCCTGCATCTACCCACTCCCACTTCCCAGGCCCAGAGTTATTTCATCTCTGACATCTGAAACTCAGGAACCTATTATCTAGCCCAAAATCTCTGCCCTTTCACCAATCCCATTCCCTTACTTCCCCAAACCCACCTCCTTTCGTAAGGCCTGTGATTCCGCGCCCCCCCCCCCCCCACCGCACCCCACGTTCAATCCACCAGTGCTCCTGTCTCTACTTTCTTTTCCCTACCCAGCCTGGGCCTGGTGACCAATTTCAGCCACATTCTCACCAGCATCCTACCCTTCACATCATTGTCCTTAGGTTGCACCTACCTTGCCAATCCATAGCTTTGCATAACTCCAACCACGACTTTCCTCATACATGCCCCAGGCTGCTACTGGGCTACAGAAATAACTCACATAGCCATGCTGACTAGACAAGTGAAGGAGCTCCTTGTTCAGCAGGGTCTTTGGTGCTCCTAGGCAATATTTCACCCTTTTCTAATGGTCTCCAACATCCATTTTCCAAACTATTCCTCTCCAAATCCCAACTGACCCATGACCCCTCCTCTCATCAGTAGTCCTAGGACTCTGCCTCACACAGACAATAAGATACATCAACAAATAAACTGCTTTAACTTTTCCTGCATCCCACTGATCCTTACCTCATCCACCACCCCTGCTGTCTTAAGGTAATCCAATATCAGAAACTCTCTATGAATGCTGTGTATGATTATTGGACTCTCCCATTGTGATGTAATTGTCCTTTCTTTTGGGACCACAGGGTTTTGTCACTCTCTTTGGGTAGAAGGTAGAGTGGAGGCTTCCCTGAAGGAGTGGCCAGTCTCAGTGTGAGTCATACAAGGACAAGAAGCAAGGATTTGGAAGGCAGCCTTAGATCAAAGAGAGAGGAAATGCTTTCCTCTTCCTGGTCCACCTTCTCTTGGGCCCAGTATCCTCAGGTCTTCATGGGGGCTCCCGAGCAGTAAGGAGGAGAGTAGGGCCTCCCAGAGCCAGGACTGGAAGGAGCTGCTTCCTTAGAAACCCCATAAGGCTGTACCTATGAACTCTAAGGATAGAGACATTTGTGTGGCCAATTTAAAGTTGCTCTTTAACCAAGGTGCTAGGAGAATTAAGGAGGGGTTGGGTATTACAGCGACTCCCAGCTGTACTGCTGTGGAAAAGGGGGTAGGTGGTCTGTGAAGGAAAAAGGAGCCCCTTTCTCCACCCCCACAGTGAGTGTGATGGCTGCAGCTGCCATTCGTGAGATTCTAGGGGCAAGTACATCCCCGAGGTGCTGGCACGACGAGTGTCCCTCTCCTTCGCGCACCTGGCAAACCAGGGCAGTTCTCCCACCTGGCCTGCCTCGCTAGTCGCACGTCTGCATCCACTTCTCTCTCTCTAAGCTGTCTTCCTTCCACATATAAATACGTCTTGCTAAAGGTTTTTTCAGTTAC
Source organism: Anoura caudifer (assembly GCA_004027475.1). Classification (NCBI taxonomy): domain Eukaryota; kingdom Metazoa; phylum Chordata; class Mammalia; order Chiroptera; family Phyllostomidae; genus Anoura; species Anoura caudifer. The sequence continues at coordinate 33,536 of PVKU01010178.1, forward strand.
CAGCTTGTTGTAACTGGTTTCCTTCCTCTTCTACAGAAACTGCCCTCCCAAAAGTCATGGTTGACATCCTAAGTAACAAACCTAATGGCTACTTTTTAATTTTTATCTTCCTTGACCTTTACAGAATACTGGATATTGCCAATTCCACTTGTATCATTGAAACTCTTTCCCTGCAGAGGTTCTTGGCTTGGTTGTGCCACAGAAATCTCTAACAAGCCTCAGATTTAATTCACTAGATATGTGCTCCATACAGCTATTCTCCTTTGCTCTGGGTTTCTTTTAGTAGTACTGCACCCACAAAGAATTCAGCACCGGCCTTCACTCCCTGCGCCCCTTCCTTGTTCCAGTTAACTATGAAGACAATCATGTAAATCAACCTAGACATTTCTCTCAACCCCATTCCCACCAGAATGGCCTGGATTACTGTGTCATCACTCTTGGCTTGGATTATTGGATCGTCCTGCTTGACCTCGTCCCTCCCTGTATCAATCTGTTTCTCAAAGCACCATCAGAATTGTCCTGGGAGGGTGTGGGGGGTGGTCACTTTTCAACCTAAAAGTCTCCAACAGTTCCACATCGAGACAAAATTCCTTCTCCGTAGAAGACGCCCATGGTAACCTGGTCCCCAGCTTCCCTTTCAGTGTCATCTCCCACCCAGACATGCTGCCCGTGTGCCAGTCACACCGACCCGTTTCCCTGAAAACGTCGTGCATTCTCCCCCTCCGCGTGCTGGCTCATGGTATTTGCCCGGGTTAGAATTCCTGTTTCTCTCTCTCATTTGGAAGGACTCAGAAGCATCCTTCAAGAAAGCACAAATGTTTCCCGCTTTGATAAGATGTTCCTGACTCCTGAAAACATAATGAGTTGCTCCCAGGCTCCTCAAGCACTTAGTACAATTTACAAGGCTTCTCTCCATTAATAATTCAGCTTATCAGAGTTTGACACATTCAAACGTCACCAGACCAAGACCTGACATATAATAGATCCTTAATAAATGTTTTATTTTAATTAATCGGCCTTTTCAAAAATCAATCATTGACCTTCATATACTTATAAAAAGCTTTCTTATTTCATAAGGCCTCCCCTTCTTTGCAATGCTGAGAATGTCTTACTCCATGCCTTCCCATTTTTCTCCCCATTTTTTAAAATTACCTGATACAAATAAATCCATTCATATATTAGCATCTGTTCATTACACACGTACTTTGTGGAAAGGACTATATTTGATGTCATGGAGGAAGGTGTCTGGGAGCTTGGGGTTGGAGGAGGTTTATTTTCCGTTGTGTATGCATGACATTTCCAATTTTAAAAGTAATTAAAAATAACAAATTAAAGGAGCAATTCCAGACCTGCCATGGGTCAATAAAAATCCTGACCTAGCTGTGAGAGGTAGGGTGTAGCAAAGCCTGACCAAACCAAAAACATTACCTCTCCTGCTTGGCCCACTGCCCACTCCTTTCTTAATTAGTTAGAAATTCCCACAGTAGCAATACACAACACAGGAGGACAACAGCTCCAGAAGGCTGCTGTAAGATGTACAAATTACCTGGAAAAAGGAAGCTTCCCTAGACAGCTCCCAATTATGCTCATTAGCAAAAAAAAAATTAGCCAAATGTCACCTTGTCCCTTTTGGCAGAGACATATGGGGGCCACGTGAGAGAGAAGGCAGGTTAATCTCATTACCCAGAAGGTGGAGAACAAGGCTCAGGACACTAGCCACCCCACCCCCAGCACCACGCCCAGAGCAGAGTGGGAAGGGCAGGCTCCAGGCAAGTGAAGCGAGACTGCGAACTGAACTGTGTGTTGTGGTTTTATTATCTGGCTCTGTGTCTGCCTCCCAGTGGAGTAACACCTAAGAGGGGGCTTAGGAAAGGAGCGAAACTAGGCTTTGAAGGAAGTGATGGAGCTGGCTTGCTGAACAGGGGTCAGAAGGTCATTCTAGGGAAACCAGAGAGCAAAAGCCAAGACGCATCCAAGTTCCTCTCCTTGTCACCAGTTCCTACGCAAACATTTCTTGCGTTATTAAACTTTAGTTAAGACATGATGTGGAGGGAGCCTTAAATGATATTTTAAAAATCACATGATCTTGTAAATAGAGGATCTTGAGCTGACCTGGGACTAGCAGAACTAGAGGAAGTGGATAAACTGTGGCCAAGGGATTTCAGGCTCCAGGGAGAGGAAATCTTCCTTGCCTTGCGGGGACCATTCAGGCACTGGTATGCATTCATTACCAAAGAGGCCTTGGAATTTCCTTCCCACAAGAACTTTAAGGACAGGACAGGCAATTATCTACCAGGATGGTATCAGCAGCTCCAGCCTGAAGGCAGAGTTCATAATGAATCACTCCTTTGACGCTCTGGTTCTGGGGATTTAAACACGGATTTTTTTAAACTTTTTTAAAGTCAAATTACATGCTTTGTTTTCCAGTTCTTGGTACTCTTTATTTTAGTGGAATTACTCTTTGGTGTGATATAATGAAATGAAATGTTTTAGCCCTCTTCAAATCACATGTACTTCTCACTGAAGGGTCCAGTTCCCTACCCTTTGCTGTCTTGACATTGAATTCCTTTGTAATCACATGTGCCATCATCTGAGTTCAAGTGTATCTTCTAATTGGTCCATTTTCCCTACCTTCTATATTAGCTCCCCTGGTTTCCCTTTTTCACTGAGCCAAAGATCCCAGGACATTTTCTCCACCGAGTAGAGATTCTCCACTTGGCAAATTATGAAACAGCCCTTTTCCTAACATGGCGACTTCTTTGAGGCTGAGGACTTGCTGTGTTTGTAACACAGTTAGGGACAACGAAAGAGTCTGGTAGAGAAAAATGTTAATGCAATTAGAGCATGTGGAATAATTTTAAATCTCCCTCAGTCTCCAATTCTGGTCATGGGCATCCTGGGTCTTTAACTCTAAGTTATATTCAAAATAAAAATGTTATTGCCATATTCCCCAGCGTCAGACTCGGCCTTATTGCCCCCATAAACATTGTGCACACTGAGCCATCTCCATGTTCTTTTATCCATCTGTCTCCATACGAAGACCGTATTAGTCTGCACTGACGTTTCAGTCATAAAAATGATCCCCACCACCTCCTCTCTGCCTCTCTTTTCCTTTTTATACACACAGCTTAAATCTTAAGTCTTTCATAAGCCCTTTCTCTGAAGCGGTGTGTAAACACTTCATTCCAACAGTCTGCTTTTCTCACTCTTCCTTGAAGGGAAGTTCAAACCTTCTGTCTAACAGGAGGTCAGGAAGCGGCTAGGCTGTGTGACTCAGCCCCCAGACCTGAGATGCTCTGGCCCGGAGTTCAGATCAGAACCCTTGCCATTTACACCGCTTGATAGAGACAAATCCTTTAAATCTTGAGGATTTTATTTTCTTCTGCAGTCACATAGGGATATATGCAGGCCTCTGTCCCAGAATGGATGCAGACCAACACTGCAAACATTAAAGAATGCTATAAATGCTGATTGAAAAGGGAGCAACTTGAGCTCACAAATAATTTCCCCAGAAAGTCAATTAGACCCACAGGGTTTTTCTTGCACACACAGGAAGTCTCAGCCTCATCTCTGTTTAATGTACTTCCCTTCTCACTAATTACCATAAAGGTGATTGTAGGGTGTAATAAATATTTCACAGTAAAAGTTTCTGTGCCCCCAAACTCCAGAGCCCCAATAAGTGACCCCCCATATTTCTATTTTGAGTAAAACAAAATGGCTGTTCAATCACAGAAAATGAGCACTTGCTGGAACACACAGGCTATCTTTCCTATGTAAGGCTACTGACACCTGACTCCTGGACATTACGTTGACGTGGGAGTTGCCTGGCTGCCCCAAAATTTATGCAGCATGTAATGAACTTCCTGGTCCATCTCATGAGCTAACAATTCTGAAGAGAAAGAAACACATCTTGCAGAACAGCAAAAAGGACAGAAAGTGTGTCCTCTTAAACCGTAATCTCATCGGAAGGAGAGAGGCTAGCCCAGCCACCAGAGACTGTAATGGGGAAAGCATTCATCCGTCCAGAAAGGTGGACGTGTAATGGGGCTCACACGACTAGTTGGGACCATGACTATTCCTAAGTATTAAAATGAAAGAAAGCATGAGTAGAATCAGAGCGCTCTTTCTGCAGCTGGCTCAAAAGCCCTACTTGTTTCTGGCATGAGAGGAGTAGGGGGAAGGAACCAAGTACTTTTCAGCTTCTCTGGGCAAGTCCAGATCATACCAGGCCACAGGTCAGGGCCTGTGGGCATCTTGGAATGAGCATCTGAGAAGTGGCCTCACATCCCAATTCAGGCCTGACCATAGGCCCTTCATGGGTGAGTACACAGGGGTCTGAGGATGGGTCTGCTTTAAGAGTTGAACTTCATGGATTTATTTCATACAGATTTTGTCTCTAGAATCTGGAAGTGGGAGTTTGGTGAGTGGATTTCAGCCTGGGACGGCAGCTACAGCAAAACACCCACCAAAAAAAAGTGTCAACTTCAGGAAAGAGGGGAGTGAGGTAGAGGGAATCAGGGTCTATGAGCAATACAGACCATGCTTTTCTCCTAACCAACAGGTGCCCCCAGTGAGTGAGAGGAAAGGGGGAATGCGTGGTGAGACCAGGAAGAGGAGCCAGTTGGACACATTTATTCCCACTTTAAGGAGGCTACAGAGGCACTTCCTAAATTGGTAACTTGCCCAGGGCAAAGGATGGCCTCAAAGTATCTATCAAATTAACCACTATGCAATTATGAGGGAGACAAAAAAATAAAAGCCAGATTTCCTCCTAGACAGTCCAGCCCAAGAGTAATGGGTAGCAATGGTGACACACTGTACTTCTGCATTATTTTTCAGCAGACTGAGACCCAGTGATATAATCCTGGTGGGCTGTTGCTTTGCTAGGGTCACACAGACCTGGAGAATTCTCCCCGCATCCCTTCCTGAGGTTGCAGTACAAAGAGACAACACCTCAAAGTGTTCAATGAGAATCACGATCTCCATTTAGCCCTGAGAGTCAACCATGCAGCTCAGTGGAGAACTGGTGAGCACTTATTATGTACCAGGCAGCATTTCAAGGGCTTCTCCCTGAGCCCCCCAGAAACTGTGATAAATAGCTACTGTTACGTTCTTCATTTCACAGGCCCAGAAAAGTGAAGCAACTTGCCTAAGGCCAAGCCACAGATGAAAGACAAGCCATCTCAGATTTAAATCTTCCAGGATGTTCTGATGAGTTTTAACCCTGTCCTGTGCTGTGGCTGCTCTGTTTCCCAGGATACAAGTAGACAGTTAAGCTTCCTCCTTCACTCCTCCAGAGAAGGGCTGTGTTTGAAGGCACGCGAGCTTTGCGCCTCCAGGAAGACATATGCTAAGGCAGAGCGTGTGGCAAGCATCACAGGCCTGAAATCCAAACTGTATGGGGGCAAGACTAGTTCTCTTTGGGTTCAGAGGTTGCAGAAGATGAGGATTCTTGGGCTGTGAGGAAGGAAGGGGGTTAGTGGCAAAGCTTGCTTTTACTCCTGCTGCTGCTCCAGGCAAAAGCCCTGGTGGGCCAGAGCTGAGTCCCATCTGTTGGACACCTGACCACAAGCTTCTCTGGAAGTAATAAAAAAGCACTTGACATTAAGTGAAGGAGACAGAAGGAGGGAACTTTTAGCAATGATTTCACCCTGGGGGTGGGGAAGCACTAACCAGAGGACTTTCCCAAATGTGTCTGGCTGGAAGAGGCTCTCATTTAGATGATGGAATAGCTTCTCTAGAAAATCCAACAAATCGTCCTCCATCAGCTTGTGATAAAAAATGAATTCAGCAAAGACCCAGAATATAAGGAACAAGCAGGACCAGCTACCCTGAGGCAGCCCACTGCAAAATGAAAATGCAGATCCTTTTTTTTTTTTTCAGAAATTAAGAATTTTGAGACAGTGACAGCAACATTACACAAAGTGCGGGACTCCTGGGAGCAGGACCTGCGTGACCGCGTGGACTGAAATACCATGGAAGCCAGTCCCTGGTCAGGGCTTGGAGAGAAGTTGGCCATGTGCAAAAAGAAATTCATAGAAATATAATTATAATAAAAGATCTCAGAGCTAAGGAAATGTAGCAGAATCTGTAGACAGACAGAAGAGAAACAATATAGCTGGAAAAATACAAGAAAAAAGTAGAGCTAATGGCCATATGGAAAGTATTGAATCATCCACAAGGGATTATGAAGATTCTTTCTAATTATACAAATTAATCATGTACTGAGACAGAAAATGCACGTATCTAAGGCAAAAAATAATAGCATGAAGTCTATGAAACCACATTTTCACATCACAACACAATAATACAATTATAAATAAATGGGGAGAATAGAATTCAACAGAAACAAACCACATGAAAATTAAAATGCAAAATACCACAGAAAAACTATAGCAAAACCCTTTTTAAAAATTGCAAGCATATAAATATAACACATAATAATTTTGTTTAATTATTGGTTTTTATTTTATTTTTTAAAAGATTTTATTTATTTATATTTAGAGAGAGGGGAAGGGAAGGAGAAAGAGAGGGAGAGAAGCATCAATGTGTGGTTGCCTCTTGCACGCCCCCTACTGGGGACCTGGCCTGCAACCCAGGCATGTGCCCTGACTGGGAATCAAACTGGTGACCCTTTGGTTCACAGGCCCACACTCAATCCACTGACCTACACCTGCCAGGGCATCTCATTAATAACTAATGAGGTGCTGGAAGAAGTGTTCTGAGAAGAAAATCTATCTCTCTCCATATATAAACAATAAAACAAGGGAAACATCATGAATTAATTCTATACCTAAAGAACTTCAAAATGGAATAATGCAATGAACTTAAACAGAGTAAGAGAATAAAAATACAACAAAAATTTTAAAATAAAGGAATGATAATAGACATAAGCAAACAGCAGAGTTTTTTATTTTCATTTTGACAAAATGGACAAAAGTGATAAACCATTGTCCCACCAAAAGGAGAAATCACAAATAAATGTAATTAGGGAAAGACAGATCTAGTCAAGATGGTGGCATAGGCAGACATGGCTCACATCTGTGCACAACCACAACAAATTATAACTAAAATATGGAACAACCATCACTCAGAACTGTTAGAAATTGAGTTAAATGGAAGTCTGACAACTATGGAACTCAGTGACATCCATTGAGAGGGGGAGGAGGGGTGCAGACATGAACCAGGCTGCTCTCTCACTCACATGTGGTGGATAAAAGTTCGGGAGGAATATTTTAGGAGTGAGGAACCCCAACCCCACACCAGGCCACCCATCTCAGGGTTCCAGTGCCAGGAAGATAAGTTCCCACAACTTCCAGCTGCAAAAACCAGTGGGCATTAACTCAGTGGAAGCAACTGCTGAAGTTCCAAGCAGTTCCTCTTAAAGAACACACACACACACACACACACACACACACACACACACACACCTACTCAGACTCACTCCCTCTGAGCTCCAGCACCAGGGTAGCAGCTTGAAAGGCACCAGTAGCATTCATGGAGAAACTGAAGTATCTGGCACCAAGGTGTGAAGAGCCATTGTCCCTTTTCTAAACCTTCCCCCTACAAAGCCATATCTGAGACTCCATCTACCTGGCTAACACTGTTTGACCTGCCTTGGAGATCCCCAGAGACTCTGCCCCACCCAACTCACCAGACTATCCATGCTGCTTTTCTTTATGAATGGCTGCTCTTGGCTTATGCTTCACAACTTCCTAAATCCTAAACAAGCAATAGCTGGCCTCAGTGTGCTCCAGGGGTGGCATTAGCAGCAGCCACCTAGATTTGCAGCTTGGCTTCAACTGGGAATCTCCAAGCCCAGCACAAGTAGCAGCCATCTCAGATTGCTTTATAGCTCAGGCAGGGTACCCTGGGCAAAACACAGGAGGAGGCTGACCTTGGCCTGCACCACACAGGAAACCCCAGGGCCTGTGCACTCAGTGGACAGCTATGGACCATGTCACCACATCAAAGTACCACCACCCTGTCCCTGCACAGCTGATCCTCTACGGAGGGCAGAGGTCGGTGGTCAGTGGTCACAGCCAGTCCTTGCAGCTGACTGGCCTGGGTAAATCCCTCCCATTGATCTTCCAGCAGCAACCAAGGCTCAACTACAAGAGGAGGGTGTGTGTACTCAGCCCACACCAAGGGCATACCTTGAGTACCCAATTTGGGTGAGAGAGGAGGCTGTGCCACTGGACCCTACAGGACACCTACTACTTTAGGCCATAATACCAAGACATGGAGTCAAAGCAGCTCTACCTAATACATAGAAACAAACACAGAGAGGCTGCCAAATTGAGGAGACAAAGAAATATAACCCAAATGAAAGAACAGAACAGGAACCCAGAAAAAGAACTAAATGAAACAGAGATAGTCAACCTATGAGATGCAGAGTTCAAAACACTGGTGATCAGGATGCTCAGAGAAATGTGTGAGTATGGCCAAAAAATAAAGACATAAAGTTATACAAAGTGATATAAAGAAAAATATACAGGGAACCAATAGTGAAGGAGGAAGCCAGGATTCAAATCAACAATTTGGAACAAAAGGAAGAAATAAACATTCACCTGGAACAGAAAGAAGAAACAAGAATTCAAAAACATGAGGAGAGGCTTAGGAACATCTGGGACAATTTAAACATACCAACATCCAAATCATAGGGGTGCCAGAAAAGAGAAAGAGCAAGAAATTGAAAACTCATTTGAAAGAATAATGAAAGAAAATTTCCCTAATTTGGTGAAGGAAATAGACATACAAGTCCAGGAAGCACATGGAGTCTCAAACAAATTGGACCCAGAGAGGACCACACCAAGACACATCATAATCAAAATGCCAAAGGTTAAAGATAAAGAATCTTAAAAGCAGCAAGAGAAAAGCAAAGAGTTACCTACAAAGGAGTTGCCATAAGACTGACAGCTGATTTCTCAAAAGAAACTTTGCAGGCTAGAAGGGACTGGCAAGAAGTAGTCAAAGTGATGAAAAGCAAGGATCTACAACCTGGGTTATTCTATCCAGCAAAGCTATCATTTACAACTGAAGGGCAGATAAAGTGCTTCCCAGACAAGGTAAAGCTAAAGGAGTTCATCATCACCAAGCCCTGATTACATGAAATGTTAAAGTGACTTATTTAAGAAAAAGAAGAAAATGAAAACTATGAACATTAAAATGGTAATAAATTCACAATTATCAATGAATGAATTGAAAAATAAAAACAAAAACAAAAACAAACTAAGCAAATGACCAGAACAGGAACAGAATCATAGGTACGACAATCAGTTGGAGGGTTATCTGCTGGGAGAGGGGAAAGGGAGAAAGGGGGAAATGGTGCAGGGATGAAGAAATATAATAGGTAGGAACAAAATAGACAGGGGGAAGTTAAGAACAGTATAGGAAAAGGAGAAGCCAAAGCACTTACCTGCACGACCCATGGACATGAACTAAGGTGGGGATAACTGTAGATAAGGGGGTAGTTGGTGGAGGAGGGCAAAGGGAAAAAATTGGGACAACTGTAACAGCATAATCAATAAAATAAACCTAAAATGTAATCAGGGAAAGATAAAATAGCATAGATTTTGTTAAATGTTAAAGAGCATTGTTCTTAACTATAAGTGTATGTCTAATTCATTTAATAATCACACTTATTTCTCACAAATATGTAATAACATATGCAACAAGAAAAAAAACACATTATTAATTCATGATATATAAATAGGAAATTAAATATTATGATCCTGATGACTTACCTGGAAAATTTTCCAACCTTTTAAAGAATAAATAACACCTTATTCTACTTGAATTGCTCCCAATATATATTTTTTAAAGAATGAAATATTTCCTAAATAAATTTATTGAGTCTTTGTTGTTGGGATAGAAAAATCTCATTAATGGAAAAAAGGTGCAAAACCTTAAGCAAATCTTAGCAAACAAAATGTAATAGTTCAAAATTTTCTTTAATATGGAAAAAGTGGGATTAACTCCAAGAATATAAACTTGGTATATTATCATAAAATGTTTAATAAAATTAATCATAAAAATAAACAAAATAAGCACAGTGGATTACTGCCTTATTTAATAAAGCACAGAAACTTTAATAATAAAAGCCAAATACAAATGCTGCACAATCTATTCAAGAAGTAAGAAAATAAAAATATATATAGGGAAGAATGAATTTTAAAATCTGGTTTTGCAAATTAATATAGCTATATCTAGAAACTAGAAATAAACAAGCCCCAAAAGTACTAAAGATAATTAAGAAAAGATCAAAGGAATCAAGAGTCACAAAATTCAATGGCATTCCCTAACACAGAAGAAACACCAGTAAAAAATACAAAGAGTTCCTATAAAAACAAATTTTAAAAAAGGTTAATGATGTCAGCTTAGAGTAAACTGGTTTTAGAAAATTGTAAAACCCGTGCCTGACTGGTGTGGCTCACTTGGTTGGGCATCCTAGGGCGAAATGAAAGGTTGAGGGTTCAATTCCCGGTCAGGGCACATGCCTGGGTTGCAGGTTCAGTCCCTAGTCAGGGCATGTATGAGAGGCAACAGATGTCTCTTTCTCATATTGATGTTTCTCTTCCTCTCTTTCTCCCTCCCTTCCCTTCTCTCTCCCAAAATAATTTAAGTTATATTTTTAAAATTGTAAAACCCAGACGGAAAAATAAAGGGATGTATAATACATAAAGCAGAAATCAGGCATTTGGGAAGCCTGAAGTTTTTAAAAATTGCAATATTTTTAAACTAACAAAAAGATTTAATGCACTACAAAGTTAATGGTGACATAAAATAATATATAGACCTTTATAAATTGATGGTGCCCAACATCTGGATACCCAAGGAATCCCTAACATCAAATACTATTTTAAAGATGTGATTGCACTCATGTTCTATTTCAAGCATATTTTAAACAATTGAAATAATTATCCAAAACTCAGGAATTAGGTGTAAATAATTAGAAAAATTAATTATATGGAAAATCCAGGCATAAATTCGAGGCATTAGCTCAGGACTGTTCAAAAGAAATATAATGTAAACCATATATATAATTTAAAATTTTCTAACAGCCACATTTTTAAAAGTATGAAGAAACAGATGAAATTAATTTTAATAATGTTTTATTTAATCTAATATATTTAAAATATTTCAAGGTGTAATCAATATGAAAATTATTAATGGTATATTTTACATTTTTGTTCATACTAATCTTTGAGATGCAGTGTATATTTTATACCTACAGTACATATCAATTCAGACTATCCACATTTCATGTGGCCAGTGGCTAGCACATGGGACAAAACAACATAGATAATAATATTTGACAAATTGTTTACATGTAAAAATTTAGTATATATTTAAAATATATGTATAAATGACTCTAAAAAAATAAATGCAAGTTTCATAGTCTGTTCAGGCTACTATAACGAAATACCGTAGATTGGGTAGCTTATAAACAACAGAAATTTATTTTTCACACTTCTGGAGGCTGGGAAGACCTGGTGAGAACCGTCTTCCTGGTTCATAACTAGCACCTCGGAGATCTGAGGGCGTCTCTTTTATAAGAGACCTATTCATGAATCCTATCCGTGAGGGTATCACCCTCATGAGTTAATTACCTCCCAGAGGCCCTGCTTTCTAACACTATTTCTCTGAGCATTAGGATTTCCACATGTGAATTTTGGGGAGATACAAACACTCAGACTTAAGCAACTGTTATCATCGTAGCATTATTTGTGGTATCAGTACATTGAAAACATCCAAATGGTACTAAATGGGGGCCCAGGCTAAGAAAATAGTGTGAAATCAACAAAATTAAACATTCTGCAACAAGCCTAAGACTCTGTTAATGCACAAAAAAACTGGCATTGTAATATTGCATGAAGTGAACAAAGGCCAAACAGAGCAACTATATACTAAAAAACATTTCTGTGCAATGACAAAGAAAATACCTGAATTGTGAGGAATGCGATATTAACATGGCCATAACAGTATAGTGTGACATATTAAAGCAGCTTTACATTATTCCTATTTCAACACATGTAAGGCCTCTATTCTAATAGAGACTTCTGTTTATGAAGGAAGAAAGGAAATACTATGTTCTGTTGCAACCCGACCACAATGGTTACCAAATTTTGGTTATACAGCGCAATCTCACCACATGTTTGACTTAGGGATATTCAAAATACCTCTCTCCACCATGTAATTTTAAATGCTGCCAAATTACATTTTTTCTTTTTCACCTGGGGTTCCGGGAGAGAATTAAGTCCCAGTGTCCTAAGACATCCATTCATAGTAAGCAACGCATTCGCTTACATCCGGAATTGTGCTCGCTCGGCACCCTCGATCCCCTCGCCATCAAACCAGTGGTAGCCCCTGCTACATCCCTTTGGTAAAGCTCCAACAATTATGTCTTTGCCCTCTGATACTCTTCTTCTCCCTCTAAATACTGCACATTTGGGGTCTTTAACAGGATGGAGATTGTCAGAAGAGGGGATGATACATGAACTTCTGAATAATTCTGCTTGTATCAGTGAACAGGCAAAAACATCATCAGCCCCTGGAGGCTTTCCCAACAAGATTAATGATCATCCAAAATCAAATGGAAACAAGCCAAGGTCAAAGAGCAGTAAATCAAGACCCAAATGAACACATTGAAGGTTCAGCCTTGGACCTTACATCAAACAATATTCAATGTTTTGAAATACAAGAAAACTGGGAGGGCCAGGGTTTTGACAGCATCACTTCATGAACACAGTTCACAGTTCGCATCAAGCTCAAATGAAAAGCAAATGCCTGCTGCAAAGAAGGTGAGTGAAATACGTGTCAAAGTTGTTGATAGCCAAGGACCCCTCAATCTATATTCTACAAAATTATATCAAAAATTTAATGAATTCTCCTTCATATGGTCATTCCCTAGGATTGATTCCTTGTGAAACTGACTCTGAAAAGGCGATTAATGTATAGAAGGATTGTCAGGAGTATTGTCAGAATCAACCCATAAAAAGGAAGGGAAATAAAGCAGAATCGGGCAGAGGGAGGGGCTGAGTTGTGCTGTAGTCACAACACAGGCCTCAGTCACCACCATGGGAAGTTCTGAGCTGGGATGGCCCTTCAGAGTTGCCCTGTGTTGGTTGAGTAGGAAGCTGGGCTTTGTATCCTTCCACTAACCAGTTATCAGATGTGGGCTGCCCTGTAAAGAGGGCATGACCTTGGGTGAGGAAGTTCTTTCCAGCCAAGGGCAATTCTGAAAACCAGCTGAGGGCCATCTGCTGATAGCACCCCCAACAGCTGAAGAAACAGGTCCTTCGGTGCTGAAGGTACATCTGAGTGGCGCATGAAAGCACCTACTATGTTTCTTTAACAAGAATTTGTTGAGCATCAGCTACGTCCCAGGCACTAGGCTCAGGTCTGTGGGGGCACAACTAGGAGCAAGATATGTACAATTCTTTTGCTTGAGAATTTTCCCATGTCCAAAATAAGAACTCATTCCATAATGAGAGTAAATTGAAAACCTTTGACTTAAAAGGCAGTAAGAGCCAGTGTGTTTTTGTTTGGCATCAAAACCAGTTCGTTCTCCCTTTCTCCATTTTGGAGTGGAATTTCAAGAGTGCCTTTAAAAAGTTTACTAGTCTGGCTCTCTTAAAGCTCATTTGGATGGCTTGATGTTTTAACGACATCAAAGAAGTGTGGAATTTTAGACCTAGAAGAGACATTAGTAATCTCATACTATAACCTGTCTCCCAAAGTTAGAGATGTCCTTTCTACAGCATCTGAGACACATGGTGATTCAGCTTCCCTTACATACTTCCAAAGACAGAGAACTCCCTACCCAGAGAGGAAGCCTGTTCCATTGTTGGATAACTTCAGTGCTTACTAATGACTTCCACCCATTGAGTCTAGCCCTGCTGTCCTGAGCAATATCAAGTATCGATACTCCAGGTATCAGGAGACATCACTCTTCTTCATCTTCTCTATAACCAGTTCCTCTGACTGTGTCTCATTAAATTATATCTTTTAGGTATCTTCCCAGTCTCTTTCCCTGTGTCCATTTCCCTAAGACTGTTTGCCTTATTTCAGGCTATAGCTTTACATTGTTAATTCCAACAAGCTCTAAACTGCCCTCCCAAGAATCCATTATATTACAGACCAGAATCATATTTTTAAAATACAATTTTAAAAATCGTATTTTCACTCACCACCCCAATGCTACAATCTGCTTGAATCCAAGATCCCAATCTCTAACACAGCACAGAGGGTCCTTCAAGATGGGCTCCTACCTATGATTTGGGTCTCAACTCCCGCTATCTCCAGTGTGCACCCTATGACTAAAACACCCTCTCCTATTTGTACATGATCTCCTCCCTCCTTGCTGTAGGTGTCCTCTTCTGTCTTTCTAGTGAACTTCTATTCAATCCTCAAACTCAAGTGCAAAAAGTCCACCCCTCTGTGAAGGCAATCCCAAAGAAGTTGTTTCCATTTCTGTATTTCTGCAGAACTGTCCAAACCTCTCTGTTACCATTTATCAAATTGTTAAGTAATTATCAGTTGTGAGTGTACTTTCCTAATTAGAATGTGATCCTTTGAGAGCAAAGAATTCTGGTCTATTCCTGGCATACTGTAATCGAGTATGAGTAAATGAATGAATGAATAAGTGAGTACATACCAGATAGTTTTAAAACCTTCATCAGCATAATGATCTCTCACTAAATTGTTAATATTTATCTTAACCAACCAAGGGCAGCTTCTTCTTTTGAGTGTGCAATTAAGTTTTTGAACCTGAAGACAAGAGATATGCATTTATCTCTGTAAAGTTCTATCTGTAGATTTCTTATCTGTCACACACAAAAAAATCTAATTTTAATTTTATAACCTCTTATGTTAGCTAGTACTATCTCAGTTTTGTACCATTTGTACATTTTTATACCAAAAAAAGGAAAATTTTATGTCTTCAAATAGATGACTGACAAAATTAATAACAAGAATTGGCATCCTTCCAGATGCCAAGATGACAAGCTGTGTACATCCCTGTGGTGCCATCACAGAAAGTCCAATCATCTCATCTTGGCATCATTGAAAAACTAGGCAATCCATGCATTCTTTCTTCAAGATAGAACAGTGAGCAGATCTATCACTAAAGTTTTGTATTTGTTTAAAAGGAGAGATTCTAAGGTGATTAAGAATATAAATTAGTGACAATTTTCTTGTATTTTCAAAAAGGTACATTTCAAAATCTTATCTTTATTCTTGATCCCATATTCAGTCCACACTGGTGACATAAGTCATATCTTGAACTAATGATGGGAAAATAAAAATATAATTTATTAATGTATTATTGTGCTTTTCTAAAGGCAAAATGCAGCCCCTGTCCCATTTTAACTTTAATAATCTATGTATTTGGAGAGAAAACATTTTGTTCTTTATCAAAATATATTTTATTGATTATGCTATGATAATTGTCCAAAATTTTCTCCCTTTACCCCTTGCACCCAGCACCCACTATTCCCTCCAGCAATCCCCCCTCCTTAGTTCATATGCATGGGCCATTCATATACGTCCTTTGGCTACTCCATTTTCTACATTGTTCTTAACATCTACCTGTCTACTCTGTACCTAACAATTTGTACTTCTTAACTTTTGCACCTTTTCCCTCAGTGCCTCCTCCATTTCCCCTCCCAATACCCTCCAAATGATCTCCATATCTATGATTCTGTTTCTGTCCTGCTGTTTGATTAGTTTATTTTTTAGATTTAATTGTTGATAGTTGTGAATTTCTTACCATTTTAATGTTCATAGTTTTTATCTTATTTTTCTTAAATAAGTCCCTTTAACACTTTACATAATAAAGGCTTGGTGATGATGAACTTTTACCTTAACTTGTCTGGGAAGCACTTTATCTGCCCTTCCATTATAAATGATAGCTTTGCTGGATAGAGTAATCTTGGTTGTAGGTCCTTGTTTTTCATCACTTTGAACAATTCTTGCCAGTCCCTACTAGTCTGCAAAGTTTCTTTTCAGAAATCAGCTGACAATTTTATGGGAACTCCTCCTTTGTAGGTTACTCTCTGCTTTTCTCTTGTGGCTTTTAAGGTTCTCTCTTTATCTACAACCTTTGGCATTTTAATTATGATGTGTCTTGGTGTGGTCCTCTTTGGGTCCAACTTGTTTGGGACTCCATGTGCTTCCTGGACTTGCATGTCTATTTTCTTAACCAAATAAGGGAAGTTTTCTTTCATTATTTTTTCAAATAAGTTTTCAATTTCTTTCTCTCTCTTCTCCTTCTGGCACCCCTATGATTTGCATGTTGGTAGGTTTGAAGTTGTGCCAGAGGTTCTTTGCCTATCCTTGTTTTTTTTGGATTCTTTTTTGTTCTTGCTGTTTTGATTGATTGTTTTTTGCTTCCTTATGTTCCAAATCATTGATTTGATTCTTGGCTTCATCTACTCCACTGTAAATTTTTCTTTATTTCACTTAGTGTAACTCTCAATTCTGCCTGGGTCTTTATTATGTTGTTGAAGTACCCAATGAGTGCCTTGAGCATCCTACTAACCAGTGTTCTGAACTCTCCATCTCATAGATTGCTTATATCCATTTTGTTCAGTTCTTTTTCTGGAATTTTCTTCTGTTCTTTCATTTGAGCCATATTTTTTTGTCTCCTCATTTTGGCAGCCTCTCTGGGTTTGTTTCTATGTATTAGGTAGAACTGCTTTGATTCCCTGTCTTAGTAGCATGGCTTATTGTAGAAAAGCACACCCATTAACTGGATAGGACAGAGCCTTAGGTAATCACCAGAGAGGGGCAGCCCATGTAAACCAGGTTGATGCAGTCTCAAATATGGTGTCTCTCCTCTGTGGCTGTGTAAAGGAGTGCTCAGAAAAGGGACAATGGCTGCTGCCTGACCACTGGAGATTTGTCCTAGAGGAAGTTGGCCTCCTGCACTTGCCCTGATGCCAGACACTTTAGTTTCTTCCCATGTGCCACTGTTGCCCTTTCAGATGCTGCCCCAGTGGCAAAGCCCAGAGGGAGCGAGTCCACATATGTCCTAAGTCTGTTGCAGCCCCTTTAAGAGGAGACTCCTGAGAATCCTGTAGTTTCTTCTACCACCCCAACCTCTGGTTTTGACAGCCAGAAATTATGGGGACTTATCTCCCTGGCAGTGGAACCCTGAGCTGGGTGGTCTGGGGCTAGGATCTCTCACTTCTGAGGTATCCCTCCCAATTTTTATCCTCCACACATGAGTGTGGGACTGCCCGTTCCACGTCTCTGGGTCTCTGTGCCTCTCTGCACATCTCTGTGCCTCTGTGCCTCTCTGCACATATCTGGATCTCTGTGCCTCTATACACATCACCACACATCTCTGAGTCTCCACCCCTCCTACACATCTGAATTAATGTGACTTTAAATTCTTTGTCAGACTTCCATACAGCTTGATTTTCTGATGATTCTGGGTGGTATTTGTTTTGTACTCTAGTTGTAATTTTTGCTGCGGTTGTGCAAGGAGGTGAGTTGTATACCTCCATCTTGACCGGAAGTCCATATTTTGTTCTTAATGTTACTCTAAATAGATCTCTTCGTCAGTCTCTTCCTATAACAAAATGATATAGTTAGGCTACAGATTAAATAACCTGTAGGTCTAACTATAGATCTAACTGTAGATCTAGCTATAGATTAAATCTTGCCTCATTATGCAACTTAGGGTATGTTTCTTACTCTAACATGAAAAACCTTGTTGTCTTTTAGCAGCTTAAAAGTAGCATCCCTTGGAAAAGATTCTGATCATTCATTCCATTATTAAGTCAATAGCAGGGTCACTGTCCTAAAACCTGGGAGTGTCAACTGGAAAGACTAGGTTTATTTGTAAGATCTAAGAGTTAAAAGAAGTAAAAAGATGATTTTGCTCACTTGCCCAACTCCAGTGCTGGAAACACAGTTGATGCTCCTTTAAAAGTATCTGAGGAATTAAGATAGCATGGCCCTAAGGGCTTAAAATATGGAACTTCCATGCAAACCTGGGCCTTTTAAAAGTCCCTTGACTCATTCATTCATAATGAGAGCCCAAAATGTTATACACAATAGGGGAAATCTGGGAAGAAGGAAGAATACACAGAGAGATGAAATGTCAAGATTCCCAGATTCCATTCCATCACCATCATGATTATTTTTCATTAACTTTTTCATCACAATAGAGTTTTAAAATCCACAAATAATGTTAACATGTCAACACACCATCTAATATATTTTCTTGCATATCTTGCCTTTCAATGCATCAGTTTAAGCTCATTTCTATTTGCTAAAGAATCTTCATGATCTATCCTAAGGTTATTGTAACCCTCAACCCCCAATGGTCATTTCTACCCGGTTAAAATGAGATTGAAGTATTCTATACTAAATTAGAACATTTTAAGAAAACTCAGTGCTAAATTTAAAAGATGCCAGTTGTTCAAATTAAAGTTTTTCCTATTTGGATTCTGAGAATGAGGCAGCAACCCATTTCCTTACTGAAAAAACTAGATGATGTTTCTTTAGCAGTGAAACATTCATAAAAGTCCACAGCACAGTATTACTCATTCCCCACTTCTGACTCATACACATTTTTGGAAATAATCTTCCTTTGAATGTTGCTGCAATGGGAAATATGAAGAGCAAAGTTGTTTTGGCACAACTTCACTCTTGTTTTGTTGAGTTATGAACTGTGTTTACTTTCACACTTTTGATTTTGTGCATTCTGGATGATACATTTGCACACATAACATTCTATGTACATTAGAAATAGAAATGCTATGACACCTCCTATGATTTGAAGATTCTCTATAAAGCTACTCACAGAAGTTTCTTTTATAGTAATCTATTACTTTATGCCATGAAAATACTTAATGCCATTAGTAAGATAAATTTTATATAATATGTATTGTAATATTTCTTGAGAATAAACACTGACATAGTTATGCATAAGAAAAGGTTGATGAAAATTAAATGTTTATATATAGTTCATTTTAATTTTAAATGAAAAGGGAAAATTAATTTATAAATTTCAATGCTTTTAGGACATATCTTCCCAATGATAGTAAAAAAGTGGAAATTGTTTCTTTCAGTCTAGCTCAAGAATATTCATTTCTGAGAGACGTTTGTAAACAACTCTGGTCTGCCATGATTGCTGCGTACTCTGAAGTTCAATGGAAACTTAATGTTGTTTCACTCATTTTGGCCCTTAATCTTGGCCTTTCAAGATTTTGTTATTTACTATCTTGTGTTTTTAAGTCAGAGATAGGCTTGAATCTCATGTTAGTCCTCATCAATACAATGAAATGATCATACCTTCCGCAAAGGATCATGGCAAACATTTATGAGCTAATACATACAAATTGTTTAGCACAGGGTACAAATGAGCTATAAAACCAACAGCTATTATTATGATTTGACAGTTATATATGTGTTATATGCCTGCTGAAATATTTAGAGGTGAAGTGAATGATGTTTGTAACTTATTTGCAAATGGTTCAAAGAAAGATATAAACATGGCCAAGATGGAGGCATAGGTCAACATGCTTTGCCTCCTCACACAACCATAAGAAGGATCACAACAAACCTTAAAACCAAAACCAACCAGAATTGCCAGAAAATCAAACTGTATGGTAGTCCGACAACTAAGGATTTAAAGAAGAAATATTCATGCAAACAGGTAGGAAGGGCAGAGACAGGGACCTGCATCAGAAAGGACACACTGTGTCAGCAGCAATGCGGTGGCAGCCATTGGAACTGGCAGTCCCACATTCATGCGTGGCGGAAAAAAATCAGGAGGAACACCTGGGGAGCCAGCAATCCCAGCCCCAGGCCAGACCATGCAGCCCATGGTTCCAGCACCAGCAAAATAAAGCTTCATAACTCCTGGCTGTAAAAATCAGTGGAGAATGGGATGGCAGAAGAAACTGCCAGCCTCTCAGAAGAGTCCATTTAAAGTGCCCCCAGGACTTCCGGCCAAGATGGAGGCGTAGGCAGACACACTGTGCCTCCTATCACAACCAAAATTAAGGACAACAAAGATTTAGAAACAAGAAAACAACCAGAACTCAGAAAATCAAACTGTTTGGAAGTCCAACAACAATTCATCCAGACCGGTAAGAGGGGTGGAGTCACGGCAGGAAAAAGCGGAGGTGCAGACCAGGCCCGCAGGCAGCAGCGGCTGGCAGCCCCCAGGTGCACAGGCGGCGACTAGCAGACCCCGGGCATGGGGTGGCAACTGTGCAGAACCAGTGAGGCCGCACAAGGCAGCTGGCTGACTGGGTGGTCCCACATTCACGCGCAGATAATCCAGGCAAAGGGGAAGTGGTGAAAGGGACTGGAATCCAAGAGTGAGCAAAGCAAGCGCCATTGTCTCCTCTCAGACCCCACCCCCACATACAGCGTCACTACCCAGCCACTGGGCTGTCCCCGTGGGGAACACCTGAGGCTCCACCCCTCACTATGTAACAGCCACGACTAGACAAAAAAAAAAAAAAAAAAAAAAAAAAAAAAAAAAAACAGAAACAAAAATGGCTCAAACCGGAGAACAAATCAAAGCCCCAGAGCCAATTTATCTAAGCAATGAAGAGATTGCCAACCTATCAGATGCACAATTTAAAACCCTGGAGATCAGGATGCTTACAGAATTGGTTGATTTCGCTCACAAATTAGATGAAAAAATGAAGGCTACAATAAGTGAAATGAAGAAAGATGCATGAGGAACCAACAGAGATGGGAGGAAAACTGGGACTCAAATCAATGGAGTGGACCAGAAGGAAGAAAGAAACAACCAAACAAAAAACAAGGAAGAAACAAGAATTCAAAAAAATGAGGAGAGGCTTAGGAACCTCCAGGACATCTTTAAACGTCCCAACATCCGAATTATAGGGGTACCAGAAGGGGAAGAAGAAGAGCAAC
>PVKU01010179.1:0-54423 GCA_004027475.1 Anoura caudifer
CAATTCCACTGCTAGGATTATATCCTAGAAACCCTGAAACACCAATCCAAAAGATCCTATGCACCCCAATGTTCATAGCAGCACAATTTACAATAGCCAAGTGTTGGAAGCAACCTAGGTGCCCATCAATAAATGAATGGATCAAGAAACTATGGTACATTTACACAATGGAATTCTATGCAGCAGAAAGAAAGAAGGAACTCCTACCCTTCGCGACTGCATGGATGGAACTGGAGAGCATTATGCTAAGCAAAATAAGCCAGGAGGTGAAAGACAAATACCATATGATCTCACCTTTAACAGGAACCTAATCAAAAAAACAAACAAGCAAGCATAATATAACCAAAGACACTGAAATTGAGAACAAGAGAGGAGAGGAATAGGAATATCCAGGGAAAAGGGGAAGGGATTAGAGCAACAAGTATGAAAGACATATGGACAAAAGCTAGGGGAGGGGGGGGTGGAAATGGGAGGGAGCTGGGGAGGGCTGGGGCGGAGGGACGGGATGGGAGTAGAAAACAGAAAACTGTATAAGAACAACAATTAAAATAAAATTTAATATTTAAAAAAAAAAGAAGGTGATGTGAGAGATGAAGTGCACTTGTTTCCCATGTAACTTGACGAGCTGAGCCCAGATTCGCAGCCACCCCTCCTTGTAAGGATTCCAGGACAGGATGCTTTTACCTGGTTATTGTATCGTGGCCTCCTTTGTAGTCTGGGGAGGTCTACGAGTCCCCTTTCAAAATGACTTTAAATATTTCAAATAACTTTAAATGCATATGGTAGAATATATTTTATTACAAAGGACACTAATGTAGTTTTCAAAACACTCAGGCTTTGAAACCCTATCTATGTAGTCTTTCTCATGAACACATTAAATAACGAGACCTAGCTGTGGTTCTCATAGCAACTTCTAGGCATGCAAGAATTTTGAGGGCACTGTACTAGGGAAAGGTTGAAGACTTCCGTGGAATCAAGCCAGGGAACTGCCATTATCACATTGGTTTGCTGCCTATGTTCAAAATTGAAGGACATGTCAAATTGCAGCTGGAAATCAGTAAAAAATAAGGCTGCCCATTTTCCCTTCCTTGTCCACGGACCCCTCATTTCACTCCATACCTCAAGTTACAAACCTGTGCTCCAAAGTGAAGCTGCCGGGGTGGAGCTAAGTGCTTCAACATCTGCTGCCTATTTCTGGGCCTCCACCTGAACTCCTCTACTTAGGGACCAAACTTACAGCCTTTTGATTTTAGGTCAGATTGTACATCAGATTCTTAGAACCAGATTCTCAGAATAAGAGTGTGGCTTAGCTTCTTCGAATCATTTTCAAAGAGAGATCCATAGGCTCTCTGAATCACCATCCCTCTGAAAGCTTGTCAGATTCAGATTCCTGAGTCTTGCATCATTCTTACTGGTCATAATTTTTGAAGCAAGACCTGGACACCTGCAAGTTCAACAATCAATCAAATGGTTCTTGTGTACATTACAATCTGAGCCTGTCTAGGTAGTGGAGCTAGTTCAGATGCATAATTTAACTTCAGGTAGGTGGAGGAGTTGCAGGGAGGGGAGGTGTGTTTTTGATAGAAGATGAGTCACTCAGGAAGCTGTTGTCCTGTCCTGTGCTTTTTGAAGATCATGTGCAGAAACTACGTGTAGTTGTAAGGCTGCATTTGGCTACAGTCCGCATGGAGTGGGAGATGCCTTTGGCTGGTTAGCTCAAACATGAAGTGGGGCGGAGGCGGCCATGGCAGAAGGGGAGGGGAGGTGCCTAAGTTCACCCAGAAGCAAGTAGAGGGGAGGCATGGAATCAGGTGGGAACACACTAGGTTTATCTGCAGCAAGTGGGGCTGCAGACATATTGAAGAGGGAAGAAAATATGCAACATTTCAACACATGATGCTTTTTTATTTCAAGAAGAATACAAACACAATGAAATGCAAAAAAATTGTGCAGTGTATGGAAAAGGTGCTGTGACTGATCAAACATGTCAAAACTGGTTTGCAAAGTTTCATGCTGGAGATTTCTCACTGGATGATGTTCCATGGTCGGGTAGACCAGTTGAGGTTCATAGCACTCAAACCAAGACGTTAATTAAGAACAATCAATGTTATACCGCATGGAACATAGCTGACATACCCAAATTATCCAAATCAATAAAGTGATTGGTGAAAATGAAACATGTGTCTTTTCTTTTACAGAAAAAACTAAACAGACTTTCCCTCTCTGTCTCATTCCCTCATTGGCCGTGGGACACGGCTGGTCAAATGACTGCTCACGTCCCTTGAAACAGAAACCATTGAGCTCCCTGACCAGCGCGTTGGCAGCCAAGCAGCAGCTGTGAATTCTCAGCAAGGCGCCAGCTCTGGAGGCATTCGAGGGGGAGGCAGTGCACAGCTCTTTTCCTACTGAGCAGAAATGTCTTCCTGCTATGGAGTAAAGCTTACTAAAAATATATTTCTGTATGTATTCATGAGTTTCATACAGTTTATAAGATTCCAGTTGGTTTGGGTTTTTTTTTTTTTTAAGCACTATGAGAAAAAAATAGCATGGCCTGAAATTTCCTCCTCTCTTATTTTTCAAAATGAAGAAGTTAAATGTTTTTATGTCAGGATGGTTCTTTAAATTAAAAAAAAAGAGTAATTCTCATGCAAATTTTAAAACTTGCTTTGAATTAGGAATATTTCAAAAATAGAAAACATTTAAAAATAAAATGGTGAAGTACAAATCAAAATTAATTTTAAATTCATATCCAGATTCAGCTCCCCACTTAACGAATATACCAACCCTTTAGATATATGGAACTAATATGACCGCTAATTACTAAGTTCATATTCTAAAATAGTAACTAATACTGGCTATGATTTTACTGAGAAAACCTAATGAATAAGCAGTCAAACATTTACTATCACATCCCCACACTATTAGCCAACAGACTATGAAATAAATCTAGGGGAATTTCACCAATTAGAGCAACAATATGGCAACCACTATTAACTATTTAATCATTTTTTTCATTATTTTCATTTTTAAAATGAACTTATAAGCCACTGAGGAAAGCATTTTCTTAAATTTGAGACAGAGGACAGAACTTTCTAAAGAAACAGGAGTCTCTGCCCCTCCATGTTTAAACTGTCACAGAAGGAGTATGTCTTGCCCGGAGGGAGCATTAGCGAGCAGGGAACCTACACGAGCCCCGCCCACATCTGCACTCTCCTGACACTCCGAGCTGTGCTCAACAGCTTCTTCACAGCCCGTCCTCCTGTTCTCACCAGCACTCTGCAGGGCAAGTTTCCCAGATCACCTTCTACAGATGGAGGGAGTGAAGCCTCCGAGAGGTGAAAGGGGAAATAAGTTGCTGAAGGTAAGTTGCTGAAATAAGCTGGCAATTGGCAGGGCCATAATTCAAACCCACATCAGTCTGACCACAAAGCCCTGCTCTCTCCACTGTAATGGGATAGCTTAAGGAAAAAAATTAAAATGAAATTAACAGCCTGGATGGAACCTTGCCCACTCCAATACCCCCAACCTCAATCTGTGGGACTCACCCACAAACTCTAATTCAAATCGCTTTTTAAATCTGTATTTTCAAAATAATTGCGTTACACCACTGCACACAATAAAACAAAGTTTTGGCATGACCATGGAAAATCCAGAATAAATCCATCTACTGTAAAAATAAGCAGCATGGAATTCAACAATCTAAAATTTGCCAAAGGATAAGTTGGGAGAGCTAATAATCAAGGCAAACTTCAAGGTCATTTTAAATATCCACAAGTTTTAGAATTTCTAACTTTATTCCTGTATTAGGTTATGCTGTTATGTATTCAGAACAAATTTTCTCAGCTTCCTTTAGAAATGCCTTCACTGAATTAAGATTTAATGTTATGTCCTCAGCTTTTAAAAAGGGTCGATATAAGAAATTGCCAAATCTGTCTTCCATAAATCTATATCAGGGGTAGGTGCCCATTACATTACCCATTTGTTTTCTTGTCTAAAGAACCACAAGGACAGTTTTTCCAGAAATTCAAAGCCAGGGCATTTGATCTTGCATTAGATATTGACTTTTTAAAAAGTGGGTACTTGTTGTTTCTGCTGTAGCTTCCAGGAAACGGAGAGCTAAATTCAGGCTCGCAGAGAGATGAGTGCTGCGGAGTAAGGCACTAGGCTATTTACCGCATTTCGTAACTTGCCTTCTGGTCACAATAATTCAACAAGGCTGTTTCAATACATGTCATCTTATGGCAAGGAATCATACTGAGATAACTTTCATAAGGCTGCCCAGCTAGAAACCAGTCAGCATTCAAGCTCAAGTTGATTCCAAGTTCAAGTCTTCCAACCACATGGAAAGAATTCTTTCAGCCTCACTCCTTGGGAACACCCATCCCCCTGCCCTTTAGTTTGGACAGTTTCTATTTATAAACAGCCGTAAAGCCTTTTTGTGAGTGTGTAATTTATAAATCACGTGTAAACAAAATATTTCCTCAAGAAAGATGTGACCTACCTAACTCTATGGTCTAACTAGCGTACCTATCTACAGATTCTCTTAGCAGTACAAGGGCCACACCAGACACTCTGAGTTTCAGGTCCCTGCTAACCATATACCATTCAGTGCCATAACCCACAGAGTCTAAAGCAAGTGCACTGAGTCCACACAGGCCGGTCAGTGCTCTCGGAAAGAGAGAAGCACTATGGGGTTTCCAGTTTCTTTCAAACATCCTATCTAAAGAGTTGAGACCAACAAGAGGATTGTGACCCAAGAGCTCTGGAAGTTAAATTTCTGTTAAATATGCCAGTTCTTCTTTAATAATAGAAATAGCATTTGCTACCATCACAGCAGCTACTATTGTGATGCAGACACCGGCTAGCAGTGTCCTCGTCATTATGGATGAAATAAAACATACACACGGACCACCAAGTCCGGTGGAGGAAATAGGACAACAGCATGGCTTTTCTCTCAAGAGGAGCAAAAGTGGCGGCCTCTGCCATGACAGGCCTTTATTCTAATTCTCCTCACATTACAAGGTGGTCCTCACTCACCAAGCCCTGGTTACAACAACAAAAGGAGCCAATGTCCCTAATCATATCACAGAGGAAGGACATTAGCAAATGAAAAGGCAACATTGGTTGATCCAGTCACACTGGCCTCTGCAAGGCTCAGCATGGATTTTAGGAAGTTATAGTAAGCATTTGCAGGGTGAGGGGGTTTTTAGCAAAGACCAAACCTCAAAATAGCTTAGGTATACTGCAAATCTGATTACCCACGAGGGAACCTATTGAGGGCGTGGGTCCTGTGAATCTCCAAGTGGGAGCTGGGCCCACACCACACAGAAGAGTCTGCCACACTATTGAGCACTTTCTAAGTATGAAGCATTTTACATGGATTGTTTCAAATACTGTATTTTGCCATATATAATGCACACTTTTTGCCCAACAGTTTTAGTGAAAAATAAGGATGCCCATTATATATGGGGATAATGATTATACACCATGGGTTTAATAATCCTGTGTATAAGGTACATAAAAATGTGATTATACACAGCATAATAGGGTAATCCTCCAGACAGTTCTGAGCTGAGCATTATCCCTATTTTACAGAGGGAGAACCTGAAGCTTAAAGAAATTACCTAACTCACCCAAAGTCATTTATGTTTACATTGGTGGAAGTGGGATTCAAACCAATCTGGTCCCAGATCCTATGCCTCCTACTACAGGTCTATATATGTATAAACCCATCAGAGCAAAATAACCTGAAAAATCATAAAGCCTGTAAACAATTACACCCAAAGAGAAATAGAATTCATGTATAAATTTTTAATTGATATTAATTTACAATAGGTAAAATTCAGTTAATTATAATTGAATATTTAATTTTCATAATGACACTAGATGCTACTTTTCAAATAGCAACAAACTAAACTTTTCTGCTAAATAGTCTATTTTATACTTCAACCCAAAATCTAATTTAAAAACTTGAGTTATGGTTACATACTGAATGTCTGTGTTCCCCCGAGATTCATATCTTGAAACCTAACTCCCAATGGGATGGTATTAGGAGGTGAGACCTTCGGAAGGTGGCCAGGTCAGGAGGGTGGAGGCCTCATGAATGGGATCAGTGTCATGTAAAGGAGACCCCAGAGAGCTCCCTTGCCCCGTCTACTAGGTGAGGACACAGCAAGGAGACATCCGTCTGTGAACCGGGAAGCAGTTTCTCACTGAACACTGAGAAACAGAGTTTCTGTTGGGTATAAGCCATCTCAGCCAGCGATTTTCAACTGGTGCGCTGCAAGGGTTTTTAAAACATGCAATACCTGGCTATTTAGTCAGGCACACTGACCTCTTTTTCCTTAGATTGTCAAATTTAAAAAAAAAATTGACAACAGCCAATACAATAGCCATCTAACTGTGAATGAATCAAAATTATACTTGCTTTTGTGTGTGTGTCAGATTGGCAAAAATACAGTGTGTTTTGGTGTGCCACAGAATTTCAGTAATTGGTACCTGTGTGCCATGAGATAAAAAAGGTTGCAGATCACAGGCCTAGACTAAGGTACTGTGTACAGCAGCCCAAATGGTACTCAGACGCCCTCTAGAGTTGTACTTACATTGTTTTTGGTTCAGTTACAGTGGAAATCAATAACAGCTGTTATTAATAAACTCCCCTTCCAGACCAACTTTTTTTAGGCACCTCTCTCCACCTCCTTACCTGATAAAAAAAAGTTTTTCCTTGGTGACTCCACATCACTGACACTAAGAGACTGGCCAGAAGTATAGCATGCCTCCAGGTTCCCCTCCATCTGTTTGTAGACCATTAATTACCATGACTTATCAACCCTCTCCTTTGAAACCATTGACCCACTGTGTTCTCCAGGCGGTGGCCATCTTTCTCTCCCCTTATTTATTATTTATCTCATTTTCTGTCCCAGGATGGGGTGAACAGCAAGTGGGTTGTGGTCTCATCCTCATAGTCTACACCATGGCAATTACGAGAATCCAGAGAACATTTCCCAAGGTCTGTTTCAGTTCAGGTCACACTGACTGGCAAGCAGACACTGTCTACCGCCTACCCGAAATCAATTACTCAGACAAATGTCCTTGCCTATGCCCAAATATTGACCACTCCCCACTGCTACTCAGGCATAAGAAGCTTAAATTTCTCATTATATACAGAAAATATCTTGAAGTATAAAGGGACAAACTATACCACAACCAGTTATTATTTTTTACTACAAAGAACACAACATCTTAGCCTACAATTTCTGCACTTGGGTTAATTCAATTCAGGACTTTCACCAAAATGAAGGATACCTCCTCATACGCAGGGAGGGTCTAGCCTAGAAAGCAGAAACTACTTGAAACCTCCCAACCTGCCATTTTCTAATTTTAAAAATGTATAAATCCAACCTTCATGTTTGTTTAAAATATACACAATCACACACACAAATCAGAAGTATATGGGGTGGGGCAAGAGTAGGTTTACAGCTGTTTGTATGGAAAATAACAATAATTAACAAATAATAACACAAGAATAATCTGTTTTGCATACTCAGAACTGCGAAACAACTTTCGCCCCACCCTGTGTATAGTAAAATTTCAGAGTTGATAGAATCATGTTCATTTCCTCCTATGTTTAATTTTCTAATCCTCCTGCACTAATTACTCTGATAATGAGTAAAACTGTTTTTAAAAAGAAACGACAGGGCAGAATTAAGTCCATGAAAAGAAAAGATAGCATATCTTCAAGGCCTTCATCACGTTCATTGCCACTGTGTCTGTGCTCCCTTCACCCCGGTGCGTCCCAATAGCTTCTCAGGGGCTCTCCCTCCCAGGGGTGGCCGACCATGGCCCAGATGGCTATGAATATGCCCAACACAAAGTCGTAAATTTACATAAAACCTTTATTTTTCTCACAGTTTTCGTTAGTGTTTGTGTATTTAATGTGTGGCCCAAGACAACTCTTCTTCCAGTGTGGCCCAGACATGCCAAAAGGTTGGACACGCCTGGAGGTCCACATTGCCCTCTCAGTCCCCCATGCACACTGACACCAACCAAATCATTGCTTTTCTTCTCCTTTAAAGTAGCATCGTGCAATTACCTGTTCTTTTGGACAGCACCAGCTCTAACACCGCTGCCGTTCGGGTAAAGTTGGCACGCTGACTGTAGCACGGGAGGGCTCCGAACAGTCAGTCCATTCTCTCCCCTGGCCTCGACCTGCCGGTCTCTGGGAATTTGCAATGCCCCTTTCTCTGGTCCTAATCTTTATTCTATGATACTTGGAAAGACTATCGCTCTTTGTCCAATCAGTCATTTTCTACTGGGCACGTGCCATGTGCTGAGCACCGAGATACAGCCTGGATACAGACTGGAGCCCAAGACAGACACTGTCCCATCCCCGTGGAGCTCCCAGGCAACTGCTTTTCACCATGCGACAGTTCATTCAACCTGTACGCCTCCCAACCTACCAACACCACTGCAGCTCCATCTCCTGCACCATGCATTCACACGGCATTTTTCAACAACCAGTTTTATAGAGGTCTAACTTATATATAGTAAAATATACCACTTTTTAGGGTAAAATTTGGTAAGTGTGGCAAACATATAGCTGTACAGCCAACACCTCCATCAAGATGCAGGACGCTCATTACCCACCATTTCCTCAAGCCACGTAGCAGCCAGTCACCCTCCGCTCACCAGTCCTTGGCAACCGCTGTTCGGTTTTCTGTCTCTGGGCTTTTCTTTTTTTAGAAATGTATAAATAGCATCATACAGTATGTGATCATTTTTTATCTGGCTTCTCATACTAAGCATATTGCTTTGGAGATTCATCCATGCTGTGTATAATTTACTTCTTTAAATTTCATAGTATTCATTCTATGGATCCTCTACAATATGTTTGCCATTTATCAGTTGATGTACAACTTGTCTGCAATTAGGAAATTTCATTAATAAAACTGCTGTGACTAACCATTTATGACTTTGTGTGAACATGGGGATGCTCATGAATATAACTGCTATGAACAATCACGTGTCTTATAAATATCATATTTTTGGACCATAAGATGCAGCTGGGTTTTAGAGGAGGGAAATATGAAAAAAAAATTGAAGCAAAAAAATGTGGTAAATATTTAAAAACATAAATAATATTTCACCAATGTAAATGTAAAGCTACATTTGGACTATAAGACACCCCCCCCCATTGCCCTCCCAAATTTGGGGTGGGAAAAGTGCATCTTATAGTCCAAAAAATACAGTGTATTTTAAATGTATTTGATCTCTTGGGTAAATACCTAGCAGTGGCCTTGCTATCTTAGGGTAAATGTAGGTTTTACATGTTTAAAAGCATGTGAAACTTTTTCCCAAAGTGTCAATAGTATTTCGCATGCCCACCAGCCTGGAGGAGACTTCTCAGTCGCTCCATATCCCTGCCAACATCCATATTGTCAGGGAGGTTGCAATCTTTTTAACCTCAGAAAGGAGGTATGTGGTGACATTCATTTTCATTTTAATCTGCATTTTCCTGCTTACTAATAGTGTTGTGAATTTTTTCATGTTTATTTTCCATTTTTACCTGTTTTTGCTTATTTCACTTTTTGAATCTTCTCATTTTAAAATTGACTTTTTTTATCGTTTTGTTGTGTTTTTATATTATGGATACAGTTCTTTATCAGATACAGGTCTGTGCCTTGTCCTCTCATTCTGTACAGTAAATTTAGGGGGGAAAAGTTTTAAATTTGATGAAGTCAGAATTATCACTTTTAATTTTTTTATGGTTCATGATTTTTATCTAACAAATCTTTGTGTTTTTTTTTTCTAGCAGTGTTTTTTTTTTACTCTTGCTCTTAGTTTATGTTACAATATACTTTTAGTTAGTTTTTCCATGTAGTATAAACTTCTGAGTTTAATTTCATTGAGTATGGATGACACAATGTCCCAGTACCATTTGTTGGACAGATGATCGTTTCCCTGTGGATTCACCTGGGCATATTTAAAAAACATAAGCAGACCACTGATTACGGCCCTATTCCTGGACCCGTCCTCTTCAGGTGCCCTACATGCCCACACTGCGCCACACCAGCGTGGGCACCACACCCTTAGAGCACGCCTTGAAATCACAGAGTGTAAATCATCCAACCCACTGCTTTTCCCAAAGTGCTTTGACCGTTGCAAGTCTTTTTTATTTCTATATCAATTTTAGAAAATCTTACCAATTACCTAAAAAAAAAACTTGCTGGGATTTAGGTTAGGATGGCAGTGAATTTATAAATCGATTTTGGGGATAATTTACATCTCAACACTTCTGACCCATAAATATAGAATATCTCTCTATTTTTAAGTCTTCTTGACAGCTGTTTTAGGGAGAAACCTGAGCCTGTGGGAGGGGGGGATTGGCAAAGGAGTCAGAGGGAGTGGTGACCATTCGGCAGGAGTGAGGAGGTGACTGCGTCGTCACTCCGGAAGACCATTCTTCACGTCTCTCACGGCTTAGATGCTCTCTTTAAGGGTTTCACTTGTTCTCTGAGCAAGCCGCAGACCGAACGTTTCATGTTGACCTTTGGCTGTTCATTTGCTGGTCTGTCCGATGCACAATGACAAGCTTCTTTGGGCAGGGATTGTTTTACACGCACCCATGACAATGCCTGGCATGTCATAGATACCCAGTAGCAATGCTTGCTCAACAAATGGTGAAAATATTGCCAAGTTGTAAGGGATCTATACCACTTGCTTGGTTGTTATTTTAGAATTTGAGAACTTGAACTTAGTAGACTCCAGAAGCTAAGAATCCTCCAAACTCCATATTCTATAATTCAGTGAATGAGGAATAAAGAGTTTCAAATTTCAATACTAACTGCTTATTGTAACAGTGACAAGAAACATGTGTTTGCAGGTCTTAGATACTTCAGCAGAAGTCTTAAAAGTGTGTAGAGAGTATAAGCAAAAACATATAAAGGCAAGAAACTGAAATATAAGATTAAGCAAAATTTTGAGTTATAAATACTATTTTTAAGGCTTAAAATGGGAATGCAGATTAAAGCTGGCATTTCAACTACAATGTCCCCAAGTGAAATCACCAGTATCCCAACTGCATGTCAAAGAATAGGACCGTTAAATAATGCACATTTCAATTCAAAGGCTTTCTTCTGGATAAATTAGGCCAAGAACTTACTATTAATGACTTGCCGCTCCGTATTTCAACAGCAATACCCAAGAGTATACAAATACCTTTCTAAGACACCGAGCCTAACTGTTGGGAAATTACAAGCTTCATCCCTAACTAAGAACAATATCTATACCTTTTATTGTTGACAACATCAATCTCACTTCTCCCTCACCCATACACAAAAAATCTAAGATTTTACTTATATATTTTAACAAATATCTTAGAAATGCATCTAATGCTGAGGCACATCACATACAGGAAGCTCTCTCCAGGGGAGAAGTGGATGTTCCACTCATGGAACTTTCCAGGGTTAGGGAGCACTCTGGTTTTGTGACGTAGAAGGTTTTTCCCTTCTGACCCGGGCTCCCCGCGAAACCCTGCACCGGGCACATCGCTTCAGTTTTCTTGCCTCTAAAATGAAGAGGCTGAAGTAGGACAGGATGGCCCAACAGATGTTCGTTGGAAAACTAGATCTTGAAGTTAGTCATCAAAAAATAAGAAACTATAATCAAATAAGATAAAAAAATGCTCTATTTGTTAGCAATGCATAGTATGATACTTAAGAATTTGACAGCAGGGTGAGGCGAAGCTGAAACCAGAGCAGAGAGCGGTGAGGTAGAGTGGCCGCTCTCACCAGGGAATGAGAAGACTGAGGTGGAGGTTTCCAACAAGGTACACAAGCTGAATCTGCAACTCTCGAGTTGAATCTGGAATTCCCAAGTGTGACTCAAGTGATCCTGGGTTGGTGGTGGGTGGCCCCAGTAGTCCTGACTGCAAATCATCTCCAGGGAAAACATCTTCCGTCTAGGATTCCCACAGGTCAGATTCAACTAAACACGAGCTCTCAGTTGTAAAAGTTACCAAACGCACCGCGGGTGGAGGGGATCTATTCTCACTCAGAGAGAGATTAAGCAAAAAATAAATAGACTTTAACTCTAAAGGACTCCTATTTAAATGATCAGATAAAGAAATGAAGTTATATGAAATAACATCCAAATGAAGTTATATAAAATATAACTCTCATATGAAATTAATAAAATATAAAACAAAGAACCAAGAAATCTAATATGGTCTTTAGAAAAGATTAATAGAACTGAAAAATCCATAGTCTTGTTCAAAGAAGTTAGAAAGCACAAAAATTTTAACTGGAGATGAAAAAAAGGATATAATCATACATACAGGTGAGATTAAAAGAAAAGTAATATCCATGAGGCCAATAAATTTGAAAACATAAAATTGATCAATTTGTAAAAAGATAAAAACGTTGGATATATGAAACATTACCTTCAATCTCAGGTCAGGGCTACACAAAAAGCCGTGAACAGAGAATTGCTGCCTCTCAGCCCCATGGCCACAGTCCAGTCCCTCCATCTGCTCCTTATTCCTCTCACATCCATGTCTGTCTGTCTGTCTGTGTCTCTCTCTCTCTCTCCTCCCTCCCATCCCTTCTTCTGTCTAAAAAGTCACTGAACATATCCTCAGGTGAGAATAAGTAAGTAAGTAAATTTCTCATGCAGATTAAAATTTTCCCAGAAGCATTTGGGATCTTTTAAGTGACATCCCTTAAATGTATTTTATTGGGAACGTCTTTTGGGGGGTTCTGATGAGCTCAAGTTAACAGCAGTACAGTGTACAAGCAACGGCTCAAATTCCAGCAACAACTGAGTTTGAATGAGCAGAGACCACCACAGAGCAGAGAATGAGCCCAGGGTCAGGGTGGAGTTCCAGCAACTGACAGGACAATTTGTAGGGCCACCTGGCACACTTCAGGTACATGCCATCCAAGGAGAGCCTCAGCTGAGGTCATCTTCCTGACAGTGTTTAACAGTAGTACATGGGGACTCCAGCACTTCCTTCAGCCTGCCTGCAGATTTGGACTGCTTGCTAGATGCCAGGCTAGATGCCAGAGGATGTCATTTAAAAACCAGCTCTTGGTCTTCTATTAGTGGGGTAAAGAAAGACTCTCAGATGATATGGACACAAAATATAACATGGGAGCTAATGAAAGCACGTGCTTGGCACAGGTGCAGACCAGAGCTGGTAGTGGACTGGTTCTGGGCCAAGAGGAAAATCAGGGGAGGTGTCGCAAGATAAATGATGCTGGTGGAAAAACAGGAGTTCTTAGGCAGCTTAAGTCTTCCTACAAGGCTTCACATTTATAGTCATGTGCCATTCCTCTCCTCTAGATTTCTGCACCAAGCATAAGGCTGCTACTCCTGCAAAAAGAGGAACAGCCATCTTTGTCATCAAAACTTCTTTTGTTTCACAGTGAGGTATAGGTACATCCAGACTTGCCTCCTGAAATTGTATAATCTTGGAAAATTTTGGAATTGTTTCCCCTCAAGAGTGCCTAATCTGCAAATTACAAATAACTGTTATAACTCAGAATTGTTATAAAATAGATTATGAAATAATACATGCTGATTTAGTTCTTAAATAAATAATGATGTTCTTTCACTCCACCTGATCCACTTCCTGTCACACCTGAATAAAAAATACATAAACAAATCACATGAGAATTTTTAACTTAAATATATTTACCTACTAGTTCCTACTTTAAATTCAAGGTTATCAATTTGATTTCCAAACATTTGTGATCATTATCCTATTTTAAATATGCCTAGATTTTCCTTGATTCTGGGTTTAGAAAACTAAAGACCAAATGTTTGAAAATATCTAAGTTCACAATCACAGATCATAAACTTATAAATTCATATCCTGCTCTCTGATTTTTCTGAAGAATTAAGATTTTAAAAAATTCCTCCTCCATTGTAGCTAGAAATTTTAAAAAGTAGTCAACTAAAAAGGAAAGGAAATTTTTGGGGTGATTAAAATGTTTATTTTCAATTTTCTTTTCAAACCTCCAGTTCCATAAGTATTCACATTTTTCCAAAATAAACTCCACATCAATAATTTTTATTTTTTTATCATTTTTGGTTGGTTTTAAAAAATCATTATGGGGCATCTCCCTTTTTCAGGCCATTTTGCTAGTGAATTTAGTCAAACTGTTTCTTTGCTTCCAGATTATCAGGGCCCAAGCTGAACAAAAACCAAGGCCAGGTCTGCTGACCCTTCTGTGAACCCGCAGGTCTCCAGGGAGCTCTGATTCAGGCAGAGGCATTTGTCAGAGTGCTTCCTGCAGGCCACTGATTAGTTTTTCAGTCACCCTGATCAAATATAAGCTTATTTAATTCTTATAATAGCATTTGGAGAAAGTACACTGACCACTTTGCTAAAATTCAAATGTATTTACTAGTTTAGAAATTAAATGTAAAAAGCAACTATTTTATCAACATCTTTATTTTAATCTTCCTGACCATTAGTTGTCAGGGACTTTTCTCCATTATCCGCTCAGATGGAATATTGAACGCAGCAGAAATAAAACTCCCCCATGTCCAACTGATCCTCAAACCAGTAGAACCAGAAAACTTAGAAGTCTTGGTAATTCTTGAAATTATAGTAGCACACTGACAATGTTGAGTTCAAGGGAAGTAAGAAAAAACAGAGCAATCAAATGGGTGAAGACAAATTGATGGATTTTTTTTTAAAAAAGAATGAGAGAGGGAGAAGAATTAAGTAGAACACGGAAAAACTCTTCTCTCAGTTCTGAAATACTTAGACAAGTCTTGGCCGTAGCTGATCAAACTTTTAGACTAATTGTAGCTAGTGTTTTACTGACAGGAGACTCTTAGCTAAAAAGCCCATGGAAGTAATGAATGTGTGGGAAAAAGCACAGAAATGATGAGGATACGCCATGGAGGCCTTTATTAAAAAAAACTTTGCATATTAAACTTTGGTTATCTACACAGGTATAAGTTCCTAGAGTTGAAATGCTACAGTACTTCTTTATGTAATTATAGCACATCCAGGCTTCCTTGTATGTCGGAATGCATGCCAGAGATCAGTATTTCATGCAACTCTTTAGTAGTAAGTCCTTTTCTAAGTTGTCAAACCATCCCCTTATTAACTTATTTTTTAACTTATTTTTAACTTATTTTTTAAATAATCCAAAGCTGACTCAAATAAATGCTACAATATTGGAATACCTAACATGATGTGGGAACCCAGAGGAAATTGTGATTCATTCCTAATTTTAGCAAGGAGCAGGAAATTGCAGTATTGTAACAACATGGCATTTATGTGGGCCTCCAAGAATGGACAAATCTTGGAAATTATTATGTCTTGTTTATATGATTCATATTCATAGAACAATTATAAAATGTTGATCAGCCCTGGCTGTGGTGGATCAGTTGGTTGGGGCATCTTCCTATAAACCAAAAGGACATGGGTTCGATTCCCAATCAGGGCACATGCCTGGGTTGCGAGTTGATTCCTGATCAGGGCACATAGAATAGGCAACTGATTGATGTTTCTCTCTCACATTTGACGTTTCTCTTCCCCTCTCTCTCCAGCCCTTCCCCACTCCCTAAGATCAATAATAATGTTCTCAGGTGAGGATTTAAAAAAAAATGTTCCGCAGTAAAAAGAACTGCAGTCCCGTAAAAAACAACTCATAACCCTATCACTTAGGAAAAATACCATTAACATCAACTTGTTTCTATATGCAGAGACATGTAAACTTATCGTGTTTATAATAAACATGCAGTTTTCTGACAAGTTCCTCTCAATGGGGTACGTGTACATCTTTCTGGTATTTATTTTCAGATGATAATGTCTTTATATGTGAATATCTTAACTCATTAAGCAATTATTTTGTGGATTTTTAAAATATCTTTGTTATTTTAAGTTGTTATGATAGACATTTAAAATGTACCAACCCATCTTTCAACAACGTGTATCTTTGAGTACTCATCAGATTATTTCCTCAGGAGGAATCCCTAGAAGTGAAATTGCTGAGAGCTGACACATACTGACATTCTCTTCCCTCTATAATCTATTAACATGCTGTTTAGTATAGAACTCTCTGCACTCCATTTCTCTGCCCAGCTATTCAGCATCATTTCTCTTCTCCCCTTTCAAGCAAAATAACTTGAGTTGTTTACATTCACTATCTCCAATTCTTCTCCCTTTCTCTTATAACCATCTAGGAAAGGTTTTTTCCCCACCACTCCACCAAAATTGCTCTTGTCCAAATAATAAATGACATGCCTTCTCCACATTTTGCTAAATCCAGTAGTAAATTTTGTCTGTCATCTTACTTGATCATACAGTAGCTTTTGAGAGAGAGATCATCCCCTCCTAAAAACATTTTTTTCCCTTCAATTCCTGGACACCACACACCCTTGGTTTCTCATCTACCTCACTGGCCACTTGCTCTGTCTTCCCATTCTGTTGAGACTCATTCTCTTGGTGATCTCAGGAAGTTTCCTTGTTTTTAAATTTTTATTTCTATTTTTCCATTACACTGACATTCAGTATTATTTTATATTAGTTTCCAATGTACATCATAGTGGTTAGGCATTTGTATAATTTACAGCATGGTTTCCCAATAAATCTAGTACCCACCTGGAACCATATTTATTGTGAAATTATTGACTATATCCCCTACGCTGTACTTTGCATCCCTGTGACTATTTTGTAATTGCCAGTTTGTACTCCACCTGTTCCACCCAACCCCCTCAACCCGCTCTCATCTGCCAACTGTCAGTTTGTTCTCTGAATCCATGAGTCTATTTCTGTTTGGTTTGTTCATTTATTTTGTTCTCTAAATTCCACATATAAGAGAAATCATATGGTATTTGTCTTTCTCTGTCTGACTTATTTCACTTAGAATAATACCTAGTAGGTCCATCCATGTTATTACAAATTAAGTCTCATAGTTCAAATACCATCTCCCTGTCAGTTAGTCCCAACTATTCTCGATGGTTTTGTCCTCACTACTAAATGCTAAATCCAAATATCCAAACTCATTGCAAACTTACCAGGTCCAAAACTCAACTCCCAATCTTTAAAAAAAAAAAAAAAAAAAAAAAGACTTGCCCCCTCCTGTTTTTCCTCATCTTGTGACAATAGTTATCCATTCCATTGATGAAGCCTAAAGCAGAATCCTTCTTGATCTTTTTTCATCCTACACCATGTTGTTTAAGAAATCTTGGTTCTGTCCCTAAAATATATCTAGAATCTAGAATCTCACCACCTGTACTGCTACTACTCTGGGTCTGTTATTTCTCCCCTGAATTATCAAAAGCCCCTAACCGGTCTCCCTGAATTTGCCCTTAATCACTCTTTCTATTTCACACAGAGGCATGAGTCAACCTTTTGAAGTAGAAGCCAGATCTCATCACTGGCCGGTGCTCCATCGGCCTCGCCCTCTGTGCTGCCCTACCACCCCCACGTACCCTCTCCTACCTTATCTCCAACTTCCTTCCTGGCTTGCGCCTCTAGCCACCCTGACCTACTAGCCATTCTGAGAACTTGCCAGGCATGGGAGTGCCTCTGGGACTTTGCACTGGCCATTCCCTTAGTCTGCAATGCTCTTCCCTCCTATCTTCTTTGCTCAATCCCCTGCAGTGATAGCTTTTGGTGAACACTTTCCCCGTGAGGCCCTAAATGAGGTTCTCCATTAAAGGTGCCCCCCTCCCTTCAGCATTTACTTTGTGCTTCTTCTCTGCTTTTTCTCTATAGCATCAATCACCTTCTGATATATATTTTTTATTTGTATGATTTGCTTCTCTTGGTCCCCAAAAACATATCCATGAAAGCAAGAATTTTTGTCTCTTTATTTGGTGCTGGAAGAGAGCCAACATTATAGATGTATTTTCAATGCTTCTGATCCAGACCTCCAATTTGAAGATACTTAAGTAAGTAGGTGAGGTGGAGAAGGATGGTCCATGCTGAGGACATGGTATCGGCAAAGCCACTGACACGCAGAAAACAGTGCCCTGGTCACCAGGTGCTTTCAGTGTGCCCCCATGAGGATACAGGACTGACTGACTTAAAACAGAGACACATCAATGGTACGAGGCAACACGTTAACTGAAAGCACAAAATCAACTTACTCCACAGGAACAAATAAAAGGATGAAATAACAACAGAGTTTGTTCTACAAAAGGATGCTGATCGAGGCACTGGGAAAGTCAGCAAAAACTTTTAGCATAAATGAGAAGTTTGGCAAGGTGCCCATCTGTGTTGGGGCAAGCAGCTGTTTTTTTGAAAAGGTGATGAAAACTATGGATCCCTCCAAGAAAATTGGATGCATCTGCAAAGTTAGTTCAGAGTGCACCACCCCTGGAACCTATAGCATAGACCACCATGGGCCAGTGGTTGGGAATCCTAATTAAGAAAAAAGTCCCAGTTAAGAAATATTATTTCAGCATCATGGCCATCACTTGGATGGAATGACACTCAAGCAAGGACACGGCAGTCGCAATGCTGAGCTGTAACAGTTTGGGTAAATATTTGAAGCTTAAGTTTACTTTGCTAAAGGAAAGAGAATTCAGCCACCATGCCTTAAATGTTTTCTCAAATTGTCTCACATGCAGTTAAACATCCCAAAGTTACCTCAGTGAAGCTTCAAATTGAAAGTTTCTTATTTTAAGCTTGATACAAATAATTTTATAAAGTTCACAAGATAATCAGAAGGAAGACTAGGTATCAGTAATCTGATTTTTTTTTTAAGTTGAAACCAGCAAACATTCCAGCCAAATAGTCTGAGCTATTGTCTGTCTGGCTTCTGTACAACTTTATCATTAGCATCTTTCATCTAAATAATTCACTAAAATGTTATTAATGAGTTTTGCTTCTCTACCAAATACCCCTTCTCTGTGTACCAAAGAATCCAGAAATAATTAAAGGAAATTCAGCATGGATAGTTTTTCTTGCTCACTACATCCCTGGAGAGGGATGCGGGCAGGGAAGGGAGAGGGTCTTGTTTACATCTAAATATAAACAGTTCTTATTCGCTGCCACCATTCGCCGCACTGGGGTAATGCTAATGCATAGAACTCCTCTGTCTGAAATCTATTCTGATTCTGACATCTGATGCCAATCCTTACCGTGATAAAGGCCACAGACGCAAATCCAGAGGCACTGAATTTAAATACGGTCAGTCCTGAGAGGTCCCTCTGGTTGGTCTCTTGTTCCCTGTTGTCACTCATTAGAAAACGAGTTTACCAGCAGCCAGCAGCCCCGCACACCCAAGCTGGATCCAGGCCAAGAGCAAGCAGCGCTGTTGAAATCCGGGCAGCGGGGTGGAAGGGTGTGCGGCGCACCGGTTGGAGGAAAACATGCAAGGGCTGTGGGGCAGCAGCTGGAGGAAGTTCGGACACGCCGGCAGGGGCACATACGAGTGGTTAACTAGCGAACCAAGCCTGCCTCCTCAGGAGACCCAGCTGCAGGTCTGTACCTATGACTTCTGCCTTTTCTTCCCCAAAGTAGGTCAGTTTTTAAACCAACAATGCCTGTATGTTTAGAATCTTAAAACTTAGTGGCAACGTTTGGCATCATGAGTAAAACAAAAATGTGATTTCACTGATCGGTGTGGTATAAGGAAGAAACTTGAAAGTTGTATTCTTTTGACAATGTTTAATTCAAGTAAAGCTTGCCTCAAATATATTCTCAGAACACCTGCTACACCAAATGTGTCAAAGGACACCTGAAGTTAAGAGTCAACAAAATGCTATGCCTTGGTTTTACAACTTTGTTCTTTGCTCAGTAAGCCATGTCTACACATACAACATAAACTCCCGGGGCTCTGCCACTGTGTAAAGACCTGTTTCTAAGAGGCGGTGGAAGCCAAGCATCTTACTTCTGAAAGAGTAGCAGTGGGTTAAGGAGGTTCTGTCTCTACTAAGAAATGCAGCAGCTGCTTTGCTCTGTCTGGGAAATCACCGAAGAAGCCTTGATCTGAGACAGCATTGAGG
The DNA here is from genome assembly GCA_004027475.1 of Anoura caudifer. Taxonomy (NCBI): domain Eukaryota; kingdom Metazoa; phylum Chordata; class Mammalia; order Chiroptera; family Phyllostomidae; genus Anoura; species Anoura caudifer. The sequence goes on from PVKU01010179.1 coordinate 19,978, forward strand.
AAAAATATTGGGAGAAACCTAGGAACTCAATTCACTTTATCATCAGCAGGGAAATGAGTGTTAACAGCTATCCCGTAGGAGAAAGGGAAATGAACCTATTTTCTTGTTTTCTGGAAAAATCAACTCATCAGATTATTAAGTTCTGCAAAACCACCTTTTACTGAAAAACACTTATACATATATACATAATGATAGATTTTTCAGCGATTACACCTTTAACTAGACATTTCTTTAAACCATTCCCTGAACAACAAAGCCTTTGTATCAATATACACATCAGAGATATATTAAATGTTAAGAAACCACTTTGAAAGAACAAATTAGGACATTTGACTGAAAAAGTAAAGACATTCATTCTGCATTTAAAAAAAAAAAAAAACAGAACAATTTGAACCCATGTATCATGAATCAGTAAGTAAATTAAGGGTACCACAAACTTGTCCTACAGCTCTAAGAAAACAAGAATTCCTTATCTCACGATATTGCCCCAATGTGCTATATTAGCTAAGCAGCGACTCTTAGTATTTGGACAAATTTAACTCAGCCAATGGAGGTGCCGAGTACAGGAGGGGACTGGGGTGCTTCCCCTTTCACGGATTTGTGCAACTACTACCGATGTGCCAAAAGTGGCACAGTCGTGAATAACAGGGTTTATTGCATCAAGACTTTTAAATGAAACATTAAGAGTCTTTACATTTCATGCATATTGAACTTGCAGGGTGTAACAGAATATTTAAATGCCGATGCCCATGACTGGTCAGAAATGGTTATTATTCCTGTAATTGGTGGAGAATAAAGTCATGCAAAATGGCCCGTGTTTATCGAGATTGAAGAGTGATTGTTTTAAGTACCAAGAGATAATAGCTTTGAAGTTTTTAGTGATTCATCTAGAGGGAGAAAATAAACACAGTTAAGTGGCTTTCTGAGTCCATCTTGATTTCTTAATAATGGTAGTAAATTATTTATGAGTCCATCTGCTCTTACAGCTTTTGGAGTCAAAGTCCCTTATTAAGTCACAAAAGATTTTAAATGAATAGTTCTGATAAACTGGATTATGTATGAAACAGAAAGAATCCATAGATCAGAAACCACACAGATAAAAAATGTTTTCATATAAAAATATTAATGTTGCTAAAATATTTTATCTGGAAGGATATATCTATTAAAATATAAACTTAGGAATGTCCAATTTTTCCTTCACTATTTCTATATGACTTCTCATCAATAAATTTCTAGATGACTTCTGGTTGTTTTTAGTAATTAATTTTCTAGATTATTTTACTATTTGAGACACCAAAATACAAATCTATAAATAACTGTTATTCACTCACTGCTTTATACATATTGATTCATTAAATTCTCATGTCAACCTGTTCAAAAATTATGTTATTTTCATCTCATAGAGAAGAAAACCTGGGCCCAGAGGGTGTGAGGGAATGGTACATGGTCACGGGGTATTAGCAGGTGCACTGGAATTGGGAGCCAGAGCCCTCAGACCCAAAGATGACACCCTGCTTCCCAACAAAACGTTTAATTTGTATGCACTTTAATCTAAAATATCTTCACTTGCATCTTACTGAAGACAAAATATCTGGCCATACAAATATTAAATATGCCAGTTAATTTTCAGTCAAAATAACACACATAATTGAAAATTCTTATTTATTTTTAAAATTTTTTTAGTGTTCAATTACAGTTGTCCCCATTCCCCCCCATTACTCTCACCCTGCCCCACCCACCCCCACCTCCCACACCCAATCCTCTCCCTCCCCACACCTCCACCCCTGTTTATGGAAAATTCTTTTAGAAGTAAAAATGATTATACAGTCGACGCTAGCTAAGCCAGTCTTTAACCAGGCTGTGACAAGAAAAACTACTGTGCTTTCCAAAAACAAGAGAACTGCAGCTCTCAGATTTATTTTAAATAAGTAGATTTTGTTTGTTTTAAACACAATAATAAGGCTTTAATTTTTTTCTTTTCCTCTTAGTGGTGGATACGAACATCTATATTTGTTGCTGTATGCTTTATATAATAACATTTTAAATATTTTAGTGTTTCTACTGTTTCTAGTAACTTTATTTAAAGCAACGTTGTTGCAATTTGGAACAGTATTTATTTTTTGTATTACTTTTCTACCTTGCCATTGAAGCATCATTTCACGTTTATCATAGTATCCACCCCATCAGAACTCACCACTGTCTTCTGAGCTAACACTACAAAGTCAACGCCTTGTCGGCTGCTTAAGAATTTATGTGCAATTGTTCTCCTTTAAAGACTTCAAACTTTTTTCATATTTATCGTACAAATAGTGCAAAAACAAATTGAAGAAATTTTAAAATCTCAGTCATAAGAATTAGCTGTCAAATCAGATTCAAAATGTTATTTACATATGATATAAACACATAATGTCAGATTTTGTTCCGCAGTTAAAGAAATTAAGTGCCATGTGATTCTTTTTGTGGCAATACAATATTATAGGTCTAATTCTAAATAAAATACATAAATAGTACAAGTTATTCAAAGGATGCATGGTGGACCTACCATCGAATATTCACTCTAATATTTATGCTTTAGTGACAATATTGCAGGATATCTTCAATGTGTATTCTGGACATTTTAAATTCATACTTGATCTTGTCAGTTCACTTCCTTCATGTAGGCTCAAGCTTACTGGCATAAATGAACAAGTGATTTGTTTGAGTGACAAGAAGAATAAAAGACGAGAGAAATGCAGGGGACTTCTTTTACCTTCTAACTCAATGTCATTCCCTGACTCCAGGGCACCCAGAAGATAAGTTCCGCCAAAGATGACGTGGAGCCCTTCCTGTGCATCCTACTTCCAGCCACCATCGTGCTCTTCCTGGCCTTTCTGCTGCTCTTCCTGTACCGCCTCTGCAAGGCCCAGCGGCCCCAGGGCCAGGTGTTCAGCATCGACCTCTCAGAGCACCCGCCTGGGGGAGAGGAGACCGACTTCCTGCCAGGCTTACCCTGGGGTGGTGAGCAGGACTTCCCCTACTCTCCTCTGCCCAGGGAGGCGGCCCTCCACTCCGAGTGTTTACCGCCCTCCTATGAGGAGGCCACCAGGAATCCCCCTGGGGGAGAGGCCCGGGATGTGGGCCTTCAGTATGAAGAGGGCTCACCTGGACTGGATGTGCCGGTATAAACCGCTCTTGGAAGCCATTTAAACACAGCTCTCAACCCTTACTGGAGCCCAGGGGAGAGGCAGCCAGGGAAGGGCATCTGGCCGGAGGAGAGCAGAAAGGCTGGACAATGTTGGTCCAGGGAACCCATCACGTTCCTTAAGGAAGACGTCCCAGGTGGTTCTAAAGATGACCGGGCTCTTCTAAAATGTATAACACCCCTGACGTGGGAAAAAAAGGAAAGTTCTACATGGGCCGAGAAAAGAACATTAGAATTACTGGTGAGCAGAAAAACTAGCTCTGAAGAGAAAGAGAACAGAAAAATGCCAGTAGGCCAAAGGTAGCTGCTTGTGCCACCAAATAAAACTTTCCTTCCTACACAGGTGTTTCAGGGACTCATGGTCTCACTTCTGTGTGAGGGCTTTAAGATGACTAGAGAGTTCTAGAAGGAGCTGCCGTGGTTAGCTATGTTGTAAATAACGGCAAAATAGGTTTCCCTATTAATACGAAAGTACAGACATTTGCATACATTTTAGTTCAAAAAAATAATAAAGCTCTCCAAAATTATCTCCTTTTCAGTGTCACTCTTGCTTCCTAGAATGGGAGAGGATTTGGCTTAGCAACGTGGGCACACCTGGCGCTGGAACCTCAGGGCTGATGGGCAGCGTGGCTGCGGCAGGAAGCTGCTGCTCTGACACCTTGTCCGAGGGGCCACTGTGACTGAGCCCCTTCACCATGCAGCAGGGACAGCAGAAGCAGTTTAACTTTGGAAAGGGAAGGTCCAAATTTTGGATCTCGTGAGAAACCTCAATTAGCTCTAACCTTATAAATCGCATAGTTCAAACTGTTGCTTCAGAGGTGTCAAAACTAGAGTTCAGAGGCTAAGTGGCTTGTCCCAGGTTCAACACCTCAGAGGAGGCAGCGCTGGGACCAGAAGCCTGGCCTCTCTGTCCTGGGCTGCGGCACCTTCTGCGGTGCTGGACGTTCTCCCAAGAAAACTGAGAATGTGGACTTTCCATCCCTACTCCCACCTGAGAGTCAGGCCTCTCAATGGGATGAACACAGCTGAGTCCGGACTGGATGCAAATCTCCTGTTCTGATTTTCACCTGGGGAGGTGGAAGGGGGGTCACCTGCCGCACGGGAGACCAATCAATACCCATGAGGCTGGGAAGGTGGCAGCAGGGTGAGGCGCACAGTCCTTCAACTCTTATTCCATGACATAACTTCTTGGGAAAATATTTTTCCTTTTGTCAAAATACAAAATGCAAAATGAACAACCCTTTGATGTTTTAAAATGAACAAAAAATGGTGGCCTTTCAAACCATTTTTTTATGTGAACATTTTTATGCTAGATATACAATGGGGTACAGCTTTAGGAAAATAAAATTATCTAAAATAGCATACACTTCTTTTTACACGTAATCTGACAGAAATAATAGCATGAGGATTGAAGCATTATATAACCTATTTGACTGAAAATTAGTAAGAGTTCTGTCAGGAAAACTATACTGAACAATTCCCTAGCGGTCTTTAAAAGGAGTGAATGAATAAATGGAAATCAGAAGCTCAGCAGACAGCTTTCTTCAGGTTTTTTTTAATCCTAAAATTCTAGTTCTGTGTGGGACTCTGTAGATTCTGTCCCAAGTGCCATTTCTTCCTGCTCCTTGTTCATAGAACCCCCATTTGGTTCTCGGATCCTGAGGCCGCCTGCATCAGGCAGACCAGACCCCCAGCACCAGGGGATATATTGATACATTGTGACAGTTAATCATGGGGATCTCGCCTTCACCAGGGACTGATTTGGTTTGGGGGACTACGGGGAGACCAATACAGGGGGAGAGGCTAGTTCTAAAGGAGGTTGCCTAATATTAAAAATATATACATGAAAGGACACCTTTTGGCTCTTTGCTGGATGTTCTGTGTCTGCTGGTGATGCCTGGGCTGCTGCAGCCATCTTGCAACCAGCAGGCAACAGCCAGGACTAATAGTGAACACAGTGAAGTACAAAGATGGAAAACCCCAGGTTTGATGACTCTGTAGGGAAGCTGAATTAACCCTGCAACTATCTAAATATTAATGAGAGAATACCTTTCCTACTGCTTTAGGGCATTTAGGCCAAGCATGTTACTTATAGAAAGAAAGCATGTCAACTCCTACAATTTCTAAGGCTATTAAGGAAGAGCACTGCCATGTTTTAAAATGTTCTGGTAACACTTATTTAAAACAAGTAGTCGAGGCTAGGACTCACAGTGTTTTCTGTGACCTAGGGAAGGAAACGTTTTCTCTTAGGGAACCAGACGGAAGCAGTGGAGCGGATAAACCATTAGCCAGGACTGCCAAACCGCAGCCCGCAGGCCAGGTCCTGCTTCCAACCTGTTATTGTACATCCTGCGAGACAAGAAAAGTTTCCACATTTTTAAATAATTGAAAAACCTCAAAAGAAGAATATTTCACGACACATGAAAATTAAATGAATTAAAACTTTGGCAGCTATAAATAGAGTTACTGGAGCAGAGCCGTGCCCACTTGCCTGTGGCCGTTCCCGCCCAGGTGAGCTGTTGCAACAGAGACTATATGACTTTCAAAGCCCAAAACATTTACTCTCTGGTTCTTTAAGGAAATAGTTTGCTGCCCCTTGGTATAGACAAGTGGATTTCAACCCTAGATGTATGGCAGAAAAACTTGAGAAACTTTTAGAAATACTGACGCCAGGACCTACTTAAACCAAGTAAATAGAAATACATCCAGCGATTCCAATAGGAAGGCAAGGCTGAAAGTCGTCATTCTAGGCAATGGGAGTGGGCCCCCAAATACAGGTGAGCTTCAGCGTAGACGGCAGTGCCGAAACAGGCTTAGAGAAAACCAGATTCATAAATCTAGCTTTGAGCCCCATTTTATAACCCAACAATCTCCGTTAGCCCTTTCCTGATGCCATCACCCCAATGCGCATCTGCACTCAGCTGCGTTCTCCAAGGAGGGCCGGCGAGCACGGCAGCAGGAACAACTGTGCTAAAGACACGTCCTTGCCTGAGTGCCAGCCACCGGCAAACGCGGGGAGTCCCGGTGGTTAGCGACCCAAGAAGGGCTGAGTAGAATCGAGGAAAATCCACACATGAAAGAGCTAGATTGTTAACAGCTGAGAATTATTTTGGACGCAATCAATGTAGCCAGAAAAGATGAAAACTGGGAGGGACTCTAACAGACACAATGAGTAGAATGTGCGTGTTTTCACTGAACTCCACCCTGGACGAGAAAATGTCGTTCACACACCATTTTACAGAAAGGGAAAGGAGCCCAGTTCCTGGTCTGGCCTGTAAGACGCCTGGAAGTCACCGCTCCAGCCTAACAACAGGGGAAAGCTGAACAAGTGGAAATTCAACGACTCCCCTTAGCTCCATCAGAGGGCTGAAGTCGCTGACCACTGCCCCCAAACCGGGGAAACAGACAGGCAGGCACAGAGAATCACGACTCAGCGGAGCAGAAATCCGCCCGCAGAAACCTTGTCAGGACCCAGTGCCGGGCAGGGAAACTTGAACCGCAATTGAGGGGCTACTGGAGGCTCAGGGAGGACAAACCACAACTAAATGTCCCAGAAGGCCCCACACTTTGTGAGTTCTGCCTCCAGGACCCCTACCAGGTTCTCACAGTGAAGGCCTGAGAACCGCCACCCCCCGCAGCACTTCTAGCAAGAGGAGGGGTGAAAGCAAACATTTTGAAACCTACCAGAGCATTCTGTTCTTCCCAACAAGGGCTGTCCTCAGGAGAAGCTGTTGGAACAGAGCCTAGCCTGCCCGGGTTTGGCCAGAGCCCACGTGATCTGGGGGGCGGGAACTACCCAGCCCCAGCTGGATCTAGCCACACACTGATGCAGGAAAGACACAGCTCCAGCCCCGCTAGCCATCTGGTTCCACTTAAGGAGACGGAAACGAAGAGAAAAACCAGAGAAGCACGTGTGAAGTTCACATCCCAAGGGCACAGGCCTAGGAGACACCTAATCAAAGGGCTGTGAGCACTCTCGCAACGCACACCCAACGGCCCCATTACTAAAGGTACATCAAGTCCACCTTTCACGACAAAATTGCAAGCATGTTAAAAGGCCAAAAACAGCTTGAAGAGACAGAGCAAGCTTCAGAATCAGACTCAGATGTGGCCAGGATGCTGTTGAAAGTGTCAGACCAGAAATGTAAAATAACTGTGATTAATATGCAAAGGGCCATAATGGGAATGTAAACAACTTACTAGAACAATATGCAATGTTAGCAGAAAGATGGAATTCTAAGAAAGAACCAAAAAAAAAAAAATGCTGCAGGTCAAAAACACTGTAATAGAAATGAAGAAGGCCTTTGATGAGCTTATTAAAAAGCTGGACACAGTTGAGACAAGAATCTCTGAGCTTAGGTATATGTTAATAAAAACTTCCAAAACAGAAAAGTAATTTTTTAAAAACCCCAAAAAACAGAATATCCAAGAACTGCAACACAAGAAATATTCGAAGTCATGAAAAGGAAGGACCGACAGCCAAGATTGCTCTACCCAGCAAAGTTATCATTTAGAGTCGAAGGGAAGATAAAGAACTTCCCAGACAAGAAAAAGCTACAGGGGTTCATCATCACCAAACCCTCGTTATGTGAAATGTTAAAGGGACTTACCTAAGAAAAAGAAGAAGATCAGCCCTAGCTGGTGATTCAGTGGACTGAGTGTCAGCTTGCAAACCAAAAGGTCCCCAGTTAGATTCCCAGTCTTGGGCACATGCCTGGGTTGCAGGCCAGGCCCCCAATAGGGGCCACGTGAGAGGCAACCACACATTAATGTTTCTCTCCCTCTCTTTCTCCCTCCCTTCCCCTCTCTAAAGATAAATAAATAAAATCTTTAAAAGGAAAAGAAGATCAAAACTATGAACAATAAAATGGCAAAAATACATATCTAACAACTATTGACTCTAAAAAAAACAAATTAAGCAAACAAGAAGAACAGAGACAGAATCATGGATATGGAGAGAGCATTTTGATGGTTGCTAAATGGGAGGAAGGTGTGAGGGAATGGGTGAAGAGGTGAGGGGATTAAGAAGTACAAACAGGTGGTTACAGGATAGCCATGGGGATGTAAAGTACAGTGCAGGAAATGGAGTAGCCAAAGAACTCATACACACACACGAACCACGAACATGAACAATGGGAGATAGGTTGCCTGAGGGAGAGGGGGTGCTGGGTGGAGGGGGGTAGAAGGGGGAAGTCAGGACAACAGTAATAGCATAATCAATAAAATATAATTAAAAATTTAAAAAGAAATATTTGAAGCAATAATGACAGCAAATTTTGCCAAAATATGTCAAACCACACATCCGGAAAGCTTGGAGAACATCAAGCAGAAATAATACAAAAACAAAAAAACAAAAACCCTACACCTAGGCATATATTCAAACTTCAGAAAAACAAATATAAGGAAAAAAATCTCGAAAGAAGCCATGCGGCCCGAGAGTGGGAGGGGGTAGATGGTGGGGGGTGGGGGGGAAGGAGGAGGGCAAATCTTACCTAATTGAAGAGCAAAGATAAGAATTACACCTTACTTCTCCTCAGAACCCTGTAAGCAAGTGGAGTGAACTATTTGAAGTGCTGAGAGGGAAAAACCACCAGCCTGAATTCTGTACCTCTAAAAATTATTCTTCAAAAGTGAAGGAGAAATAGACTTTCTCAGACAAACAAAAATGAGGAAATTTATTGCCAATAGACCTACCTACCCTGTAAGAAATGTTAAGCTTTTCAAAGAGAAAGAAAATTATATAGGTCGGAAACTCTGATAAAGAAAGGAAAAGGAAAGAATAAGTGAAGGTAAAACATTTATATTTTTCTTATTCTTAATTGACCTGTCAGATAAAAATTTGTTCGAAATAATAGCAAAAATGTGTTTGTGATTGTAGCTTATGTACAAGTGGGCAGAGTGAGAGCAACAATACAAGGGTCAGGAGAAAGAGTTAGAAATAATTCATTATTATAAAATACAGTCCCGTGAAGCAGCAGAATGTCACTTGAAAATGGACTTGGATTAGTTATAAATGTATATTATAACTTTAGGGCAACCACTGAAAAATTTTTTAAAAAAGAAATGTAATTGATGTGTAAGAAATGAGAGAAAATGTAATCCTATAAAGCGCTCAGTTAGCCCTGACCAGTGTAGCCCCGTTGGTCGGACGTCAGCCCACACACCAGAAGGTCACCAGTTGGACTCCTGGGCAGGGCACCTGCCTGGGTTGTCTCAAACAGCGTGTGAGAGGCAACCAGTCGATGTTTCCCCCATGCATTGATGTTTTTCTCCCTTCCTTCCCATCTCTCTAAAAATAAATAAATAAAATATTTTTAAAAAATAAGTAAAATGCTCACTTAAAGCCACAAAAGGCAAGAAAAGAGTGGAAGACAGAAATAGACACAAAGAACAAAGGCCATGAATAGAAAACAGTAACAAATATGACAGATACTAACCCAACTATATCATTAATCACTTTAAACTTCAATGGTCTAAATATACTAATTATAAGACAGATTTTGTCAGAGTGGATTAAGAGACAATACCTACCAACATTCTGTCTATGAAAAATCCACTATAAATACAAAGATACATATAAATTAAAAGCATGGAGAAAATATATTAAGCTAACACTAATCAAAAAAGTAGTAGCTGCATTAGAGACTTTCCTTGCTCTCAAGCAAACTTCAATACCCCTCTTTCAGAAACAAACAGACCTAGCAGGCAGAAAACCAGTAAGAACATAGCTGAACTCGAGAACGCCATCCATCAACTGGATGAAATGGACTTCCGTGGACCACTCCATCCAACAGCAGCAGAAAATACACTCTTCTCAAACTCGTATGAAACATTCACCAAGATAGAGCACACTCTTGGCCATAAAACATGCTGTAATATATTTAAAAGGGCAGGAATCATACAATGTATGCTCTGAGACCACAGTGGAATTAAAACAAAAATCAGTAACAAAAACAGCTAGAAAATCCCCAAATACTTGGAGCTTGAACAGCACATTTCTAAATAACTCCTGGGTCAGAGAAGAAATCTCAAATTCCGAGATAAGTTTTAAAATACTTTGAACTAAATTAAAAGGAAAAACAAGTTCTTGAACGTTGTAGGATACAGCAAAAGCATTTTACATATAAACACACACACACAATCAGAGACTTTTAAAAAGCAAGAAGTTTGTATCAAGAACTGAATGTATCCTCAAATTACTCCAGATAACCCACTCATGGCATTTATTTTTCACTCTCCTGGTTAGAATCAGGCAGTCAGTATCAGCAACAACAACCTCTAGGGCCCCACGCTCTTCCTCAGCCCAGCGCAGTACTCAGCAGCAGGGAGTTCAAACCTCTCCTCCCCTCTCCAGTTCAGACAGTACACGTCGCTGGGTGTTCTGAGGGACGAATGTTAGCATCCATCTTCTCCATCTGGATGACGTTAGGCACCGGATCTCCTTGGTCCTGAATTATTCATTACTCCCTGCTTTATCACACTATAAGACCCGCCTCAGAGGGTTGTTGGGAGGATCCAATGTTCAAACGCATGTCCGTCCTCAGGGCACAGTAAGTGCTAGGCCCTCTCTGTATTTATCACCCCATGTAACACATCATGTGTCCCACTCTCTCGTAGCAAAACCAAAACACCTAAATTGCTGGGGGCGGAACCAGAGCCCGCCTGCCCATCAGCTACACCGGGCACTGTGCCCAGAGCTAACATACCTTAGGGGCTCATGAAAATGTCTTGATTTCTTTTAAAATCAGAATTTAAAACATTAACAGAATTTTAAAAACCAAAATTAACATTTAATTATCTTTACACAAACATCATCATTAAATATAATTTTTGTTGTTTTTTTAAAGGGGAAGGGACCCACCAAGGCAAAAACTGCCACTGTCGTAATGCAACCTGGGAGGGAGGCCTGCCCAGTCCAACGCAAGCCAGCTTTCAGCAAAGAAACAGGAGAAATCTGAACTTTTTTTCCCAGGGGAAGTAAGAACTGATTTCTCTCTCTCTTTCCCTACACATGCCCAAAGGTTCCAGCCACATTTTCCCTCCCACCCTTCCTGTCATTTTGCTGATGCCATCGTAACAGTAAGTTATCAAGTGATCTTAATAAGCTTTCTCCTTAGTGAAAAGTGCAAGAATATAACACATGTGTTCAATGGCAGGGGACCAGGTGTGTTCGCAGAACACATTTCAGTTCTTAATGAAATGGTCCAGGGTGGTTCTGTTCCCCGCCCCCCCACAAAAGACCATGCTAATAACTTCCATTTATCAGGATATGACATGTAAGGCAGTGGGCTGAAAGATAACTTGGTATTACTTCTCAGGATCCTTGAAATCATTTGAGGCAAATACCATCCATTTACACAAATGAAGAAACAGATTCAGTGAGGCTGAATCACACACCCATGGTCACAAAACCGGAAAATACAGAGCTGGGTTGCAAAGCCAGACTCAAACATGGGTTTATACCTCGAAGGAAGCACCTTCTCCTGATCTGGAGTAGGGGTGCCTTTGTACAGTGAAGGGCAGAGGCTCCAGAATTTGTGTCTATGGCGGGAAAGAAACTATGGTAGGCCCAGAAACTAGTGCCCAGTTCCAGATCACTGGTATTAAAAAGATTCCAACTCTTACACTCTCGCAAGCAGAATGGGTTCTGAACTGGCCACAGACAGGGGCAGTGCTTGACTGTCCTGTGAAGGGTTACCAGAACGCCAGCTGTGCAGGCCACGTGAATGGGGTCTCGTAAAGCAACCTCTCTGTACCTTATCCATTGGGTTCTTGTGCCTGGGGAAAACTACTGTCAGCTCATTATGGGATATTCAACGTGTCCAATAAATAGGAACCTGGAAAAACGCTCCACGTTCCTAAACATTAAACAAATAATAAAAACCAAACACAAATTCATATCAGTTAAATATAAATTTATATTCATGTAAAGCTTATATTTGTATGAATTTATGAACATAGAATAACAATAACATGTAAATAACCTTCCCAAGTCTAAACGCAAGCCGGCGATCCAGAGTCAACCCCAGAGGCACTGCAAGGCAGAATGGGTGGAAGACTGTGACTCAGGCTCCCACTGGCCGGGGTGGTGCTGGGTGGGTCCGCTCCGTCGAGGCTCTTCAGAGCAGGGTCCCTGAAATGGTGCAGGCTATTTGTCACCAGTCCCAGATAAGGCAGTTAGAGAAGCTGACAGCAAGTGTGTAGAGACTGCATAGAAATTTAACACGCTTACAAAATCACGCGCATCATCAGCAGACTCACCTCACTGAACATGATACAGAGCAATTAATCTGTTGTTGACTTTGTGAATTAAGAAGCGCATACCGAGCTGCCGACAGTCTTGTGCAGTAGAGTAATAAGTTGGTTTATGATGAGCTACATTTTTTTATAGTGTCCTTCATTACTGATAGCTTGAGAAGCACTGACCTAGAAGATGAGATGTCACAGGCATTACTGCTGAACTTGCTCCATCTTGGACCTCTCCCATTCCTGGAACTTATCATGAACATAAGACTCAAACAAACTCAGGTGTAGAATGGCCTGGGAAAAGCATAGCGCAGGACCCGTGAGTGGGCTGAGAACTGAAAGGTTCACAGCTTGGGGCCACGTGGATCCTCTTCTTAGAAGGTGGAGCACCGAGACACTGTAACACCTCTGTTCTAAAAAAGTCATTGGGCAGTCAAGTCCAATTCCTACCAGTTCTTTAATCTGTCCTAATTAAGAAATAATGCAATGATTTATGGCAACAGCAAAAGCTCCACACATAAGAACTTAAGGTAACATCATTTTTAAGAAATGGTTCTTAATCAAGTGACCTATTAGAAACATTTCCTCTTAGCTGCATCAAGGATTTCATTTCTTTTTAGAGCTTTTTGAGAATTTGAGCTGTCTAGTTGTGGGATATTGGGTTGTCTGTCTCCTTTTACTTCAAAAGCATGAACCTTTTAAAATCATATGACTAGCCTCTCTTTTTTTTATAAACACTCTCCACAGTGTCAGAAGTTATATCAAGTCTTATATGGATTAGAACTGATTTTTTTTTTAATTTTTAAAGACATTCCCAGCATTAGACCATAGCTTTCTTACCCTCAACCCCACGTTCAATAAATGTCTCTTCATTTCCTGTGGGCCATGAGGTCCACAGTGCTCCTAAAAACACTGTCACATCTGGGTGTCTGATGGATTCTGACCAGCACTCATCCAACATTTATCAGGCAATTACGTGCCAGGCACCGAGCAAAATGCAGCTTAGTATACAGGGGGCTTCATGGGCTGGTCTGTGTCTCAATAATGAATGAGTATTATAATTCTCACTAAAACAAAAACAAAAACAAACAAAAAAAAACACTAAAGGAGGAGCCAGGCCAACAAAAGATTGCATTTCCTGTTAGAATTCCAAGTAGTCACCAATGCTACAGTTACCATATCTGAGACAGCGGTAACAATAAAACCAAATAGTTAATCACATGGTGGGCACAAGAAGGACCCCTGAGTAAACAATGATTTGATAGAAAAATGTGTGAGGACCAGGACCAAATTTTATCTCCAGCTCCTACTACAGCACTATACATAGAAGATATTCTTCCAGTTACTATTCCTGAAAACCTAATGACCCCAAAGTTAGTGGCATTAAAAATAATAACCATTTTGTTATGCTCACAGATTCTGTGGCTTTTGTGGGGTTAGCTTGTGTCTGCTCCAGGAGCTCTGGGGCCTCTGCCTGGAAGGACTGAGGATGTCCAAAGGTGACTCACTGGTCGGGGGCTGGAGCTGTCTGAACCCTCAGTCAGTCACATGGGTGGTGGTTGATGGGGCTGTCGGCCAGGACCTCAGCTAGGAACCCACACAGGGCTCTCCAGGAAGCTGCCTGGGCTTACCCTCAGCATGGCTGTTGGGTTTTTAAGAGCCAGCACTTCAGGCTTGGCCCGGCGGCTTACTTAGTTGGAGCATCATCTCATGCACCAAATGGTTGCAGGTTCCATTCCTGGTCAGGGCGCAGAACTAGGTTGTGGTTGGATCCTTGAGCAATGTCTCTCTCTCTCCCTCTCTTTCTCTCTCTCACACACACACACTTCTCTCTCTAAAATCAATAAACACAGCCTTGATTAAAGACTACAAATATCCACGTGAAACTTGAGTGTCTCCCTCAGGTGAGTGCAAAAACACATGTAGTTGCTGCCCTTTCCCACCCTCAAGGCCAATCCTCACCATTCATAGATTCTGCATTTGCAAATTCACCAGCTTGCTGGTATGTATTTATCATTCCAAAAGCAACCCTCACAGCACTTTCTCCATCACTGGTGGACAAGCGCATGCAAAGAGCATTGAAAAATTTGAGCCACTGGGTGCACATATTCCCAGCTGAGGTCAAACAAGGCAAAGTTCTGCCTTCTATTGGGTTGGTCAAAAAAATCCATATGGGGTTTTTTTTTCTGTGAAGTAAAACACAATTTTCATTTTCATTAATCACTTTATAGATTTGGATATTTTGAGTATGTTGGCTATCTCCCCACATGGTATAACGTTGATCGTTCTCAATTAATGTCTCGATTTGATTACTATCAATTTCAACTGGTCTACCTGACTGTGGAGCTTTGTCCAGCAAGAAATCTCTAACACGAAACTTTGCAAACTTTTGACACATTTGATCAGTCACAGCACCTTCTCCATACACTGCACAGATCTATTTTTGTGTTTCAATTGCAACTTTACCATTCTCAAAGTAATAAAGCAAAATATGCCAAAATGTTGCATATTTCCTCCCATCTTCAATATTAAAATGGCTGCACAAAAATTCACAAATTTTGATAAGGTTGTTTAAAATGCATGGTGACATGGCAGCTGTCACAATACAATCTAACAAAATTGTTATGAATGAAGTTAAAGACAACTAAGTGCTACTAGAGCCATTTTATGGGAAAAAATACATGAACTTTTTGGCTAACCCAATAGCTTTTGCATTCATAGAGTAAAAAAAGGTGTCCTTTTAAAGGTCTACTTAGGGCCTTGTTTTTGGCATTGTGCTTTTTGCTGGTGATTGTGCCATTTAAGATGGCCCCAGGCACAGTGCTGAAGGGCTGTCTGGTGTGGCTCAGCACAGGAAGGCCGTGGTGTGCCTTTTGGAGAAGTGATGTGCGTTAGATAAGCTTTATTAAGGCTTGAGTCATGGTGTTGTTGGTTGTGAGTTCACTGTTAATGATGCAACGATGTACATAAAATAAGGTATCTTTGTACAATAACAAGCTTATGTATCGACTGGCAGATCAAAATGCTGAGGCCCGCAGGAATAACTCTGTAATTCTTCCGGAAGCCAGGGTTCGGTGCCCACTGATGGAATGTTCGTGCTGACTTAATGGGATGTAGCTGCTACAAATAACGAGATGGGCCCGGCTACTGCTGCGGGACTCTGGGCTCTTGTCCCGGCCAGTTATTGAAGTACCACGCCACAGCATCACCTGCACTGCAGAGCTCGAATAAAGTATCTCTTCACAGTGTCACACAAACACGGATTAAATAGGAGCTCATAGAAGGAACAATTTTACCCCAGTCAACAAGAAAACTAGCTAGATCGTCTTAACATATGGGGATAAAACTTCAGCCTTCTAAATTTCATTACATTTGTTCTAGCACAAATTCTATTATTTTGAAATAAATCCCTTTCTTTCCTTCCTTTTGTTCTTTCATATGACTGATTATCACCTTATGATGTAGACAATTCAGCTTAGTCACCTGTGATTATCTTCATTCATTCTACATTCCACACCTTATAAAACGAATGCCATCAAATTTAGCCTCAGTTTTTCTATAAGTAAAATGCACCCAAAGGCATTGATAACTGTAAACTGTACTCTGCAAATGAAAAACACAGGTTTCTTCAACAAAAATGTGAATTATCTCCTTTCCGTCTTAAAAAACACTCTGTAAAGTAAAATTATATTTTTAATTTTGCAGGCAACTAACTAATGAATCACATCTGTTATTTAAGTTAAAATAACAGGTGATTTTTTAAAAATCAAAAATCATTATTTATCCTTCCCTAAATAGTTCAAAATTAGCGCTGCATAATAATTGATTCAATAGAAACACCAGAAAGCATCATGGGTCTGCAGGCCACAGCACACTGGTTTGGGCAGGGAAGGGGCAGGAAAAGAGAGGACACCAATTGCTTGAAAAGTTGTAGGCCATCCGATGAAATATTATTCGACCACAGAAAGGAAGGATGCATGTACTGACCCACACTGCAACATAGATGACTCTTGCATTACACTCAGTGAAAAAAACAGCCACAAAAGATCACATATTATATGATTTCAATCATATGAAATGTCCAGAATAGGCAAATCCACAGAAACAGAGAGTAGATTAGTGACTCCCAGGGTCTGAGGGGTGTTAGAGATTGGGAGTGTGCAACACATAGGGACTATACTGAAAACCACTGAACTGTACTCTTCAAAACAGTGACTTTTGTGTTACGTGAATTATAGCTCCAAAAAAAAGTACCAGGCACAATGCTCATATGCTGCTCGTGAAGACGTAAAATGGTACAGCACGTTAACAGTCTGGCAGTTCCTCGAGAAGTTAAAGATTGAGTTACCACCTGACCCAGCAATTCCGCTCCTGGGTATTTACCCAAGAAAAATGAAAACACGTGTCCATACAGAAACTGTGCATGAATGTTTGCAACAGCGTTATTCAGTGTAGCCAAAACCTTGCAACAACTCTAACATCCATCCACTGATGAGTGGATAAGTAAAATATTTATCCAACAGAATATTGTTTAGTCATAAAAAGGAATAAAATACTAATATATGCTGCAACATGAATGAAGCTTGAAACACTTTGCCTAGTAAAAGAAGCCAGTAATAAAGGACCACATGCTGCATGCTACGGTCTGCGTGTTTGTGCTGCCCCCCAAACTCACACGTTGAAAACCTAACGCCCACTATGATGGTATGAAGAGGTGGGGCCTTTGGGGGGTGAGTAAGTCATGAGCAAAGACTTCCTCATGAATGGGATGTGTGCCCTTATGAAAGAGACCAGACGAAGCTCCCTTGCTCTTCCCACTGGGTACGGGTACCACCAGCAGTCTGCCAGGAAGAGGGCTCTCACCTGACTTTGCCGGCACCCTGCTCTCAAACTTCAGCCTTCAGAACTGTGAGAAATACATTGTGGTTGTTCTACTAGTAGCTACTAGTTTGTGGTATTTTGTTACAGCAGCCCTGATGGATTAAGACACTGTGTGATTTCATTTACATGAACTGTCCAGCGACAGAGGGCAGATAGTTGCCTAGGGCTGGGGACGGGGAGTTGGGGAGTGAGGGCTAAAGGGTGTGCGGGTGGGTGGTGATGACAACGATCCAAGAATTGATCTTGGTGACTGCTGCACAGACCCGAATATACTAAATCCCACTGAATGGTGCACATTAAGTGGGTGAACTACATGGTACGTGAATTATATCTTAATAAATCTTTTAGAAAAAATAAAGAATAAATCTAGCCAAGACATTTGAAAAGCACCAGGGTCTAGCCCATGTCCCCACTCCTTCTCTCCCTCCGCTCAACCCCCTCCCTGCCCCTTCTACTACCCCCTCCCCCCAGCCAGTTAGACCTGGCGGGAAGACTCAGAGGTTTGGGTGTCGTTGGGGGAGGAGAGGTCAAGACAGAAGACAGTTTAAGATGCTCTCCAAGCATGACTGTGGTCCATCCAGCTTCTGGGGGGCGGGCGGGGCTGGGGGGGGGTACTAGGCCTCCTTCTAGGTGGAAAGCTACTCACACCTGGCTGGACTCCTGGATCCAATCCTCGCTTGGAGCCCTGGGCCCACAGGGGTGCCAGCAAGGACAGCCAAGTTCAGGGTCGCCAGTGCACGCCCACCCTCTCACTGGGAGAAGAGGCCCCCTCCTGCCTTTGACTGGGTGCACCCTCAAGGTGCAAGCCCGAGCTCACCCCCTCCCCGGAGTAAACCCGTCCTCAGCAGAGCGGGCTCCAGATGCGGGTGGGGCCGCAGGACAGGCTCCCGAACTGGTTACACCAGAAACTCCGCCAGCCAGCTGCTCTGCCCTGCTCCCCGCCCGCCCCGGCTGCCATAGTAGACACCTGCGACAAAAACAAGGGCACAAGGGCGGAGGTGGGAGGGACCGCCAAAGAAATTCGAACCCAAGCGGGCCCTGCAATCCAGTCCCGCGCCCTCACCCCCGCAGAGGGGACGCGGCAGGGGGCGCGGCCCGGGCTGCAGCTGCCAGGCGTTGGAATCAGGGTCCCTCTGGGTCACAGGCCCTCCTCCCGCCCAGGGTCAGGCGGTGTCCAGCGTACTCCCGCACTGCGTGTGAGAGGGACAAGGGGCCGCTGGCCTGCGCTGGGCAAAAGCGGGGCGGGGACTTGGGGACCTCACCGGGCCGCAGGGCGCGTGCACACAGGCAGGGAGGCCACGAGTGGCCCGGGTGCGACCTCCCCGAGGCCGACCGCCAGGGTCTTCCCTGGATCGCCGACGCTGCCCATGGACGAGGTGCTAGAGCCAGAGCCCGAGACTGCGGGGGCCCAAGCGGTGGAGGCGGCGGCCCAAGCGGTGGAGATGCCGGACTGGAAGGCCCCCGAGGATGCAGGCGCCCAGGTAGGAACCTCCCGCGGGCGCGAAGGGTGTGGGCGCGGGGTGGGGGGAGGCCTTCTTCGGAAGGCTTTGTAGTGAGGTCGGATTTAGGTGAAAAGTATAGTTTTAAAATGGTCTGAGCCCCTAGCTCCATTCCTACAAAAACGGGAAAATTCTGTCGGTTAGCCATAACCCCAGGTGCTGGCCACATCTCAGTTTCTTTTCTTTGCCGAAGGTGGGGAGTGGGGTAGGGTGGTGGAACCGATCTTCCCCCAGAACACGCGGTGGGACCCTTAGGGCCGAGGGGACGTAACAGAAGCTTTTCTTAACAAGAACTGGGCTGATTCCTCACCCCACCCCACCCCCATGCCCCCCTCCTCAGCCGCCCTGCAGCCCCGCACTTGGGGGCCAGGGCTGAGGCGGTCCAAGAGCCGCGGGGGCGCGGGGTGGCGGGTTGGGGCGGCTCCGGACCCCGCCCAGCACTAAGGAGCCAGAACCGGGGGCCGGACTCTAGCGGGGCACAGCCCCCAGGCAGGACGTCCCCTGTGGGCCCGAAACCAAGGCACCTGAACTGTCGCATCTCGCCTCCTGCCTTGTTAGAAGCGCTCCCCCAAGTTTTCTGTTCCACTTCAGCCCGGAAGCTATGAGATCCGACACTACGGCCCGGCCAAGTGGGTCAGCACCTGCGTCGAGTCCATGGACTGGGACTCCGCCCTCCAGACCGGGTTCGCCAGGCTGAACAGCTACATTCAAGGCAACAACGAGAAAGGTGAAGGCAATTTACTTTGTAATTATAGAGATTATGGCTGAGCCCCCTGACTTATTCTTGAGTTTTAGCTTATGAAAGAAATATCCTTTAGAATAGAGAGATAACCGGATCAACAAAGACTCGGTGTTTGAAGAGGAGGCTTCTGCTCAGGATCCGTCGCAGTGTCTAGAGCACCGGGTGCTGGGTAGGGTTTTCCGCCTCTGCTCTCCGACTGTGTTTCTGCTGGGTGAGGGGTCTCTGCGACTGGCGTTCAGACCTCTTCGCGGGAATGCTTCCGGACTATTTGGTGACTAGCAGGGTGACAGACACCAGGAGGCAGAGAGGCACAGAGAACACAGGATCCGGAGTCCAAGACCTAAGTTCTGGTTCTGGCTCCGATGCATTTATATCCTAGAAGGTCACTTTGCCAGTGGGATTCAGTTTCTGAATTGTAAAATTAAAGGATGGCCTGGACTATGTGATTTCTGATCTTCCCTGGTATCCTTAAAACTTTAGAATTTAGTAAGCAAAAAATTAAGTGTTTAATATGGACAGTGGATAATTGAGTCATTTTGGCCTTATTTTTTAAAGATGAAAATCATCTTAAAGGTAAATACAGGGTGAGGCAAAAGTAGGTTTATAGGTGCTCATATGAGCCCTGGCTGGTGTGGCTCAGTGGATTGAGTGCCAGCCTTGTGAACCAAAGGTCACCAGTTCAATTCCCAGCCAGGGCACATGCCTGGGTTGCAGGCCAGGGCCCCAGTGGGGAATGTGCAAAAGGCAACCACACATTGATGTTTCTCTCCCTCACTTCTCCCTCCTTTACCCTCCATCTAAAAGCTTTAAATAAAATCTTTAAAAAAGTAAATGATCCTACAAGAATAAACTCTGTTTTGCATACTCACAAATATAAACATACCTTTGGCCCTCCCTGTGTTTGTGTCAATGCCATAAAGTAAATCATGAAACACAGATCCCAAAATAATAGGTGGAGTTAAAAGCAGTGATCAACACCCTCCATTGGCTTTCGCGGTCTCCTTTGTACTTCAAAAATATTTTTGTGGCACAGAGATGAAAATAAAGATGACAGCCCCGGTGGTGAGCTACGTGGAGCCGGGGTCAGGCCCTTTCAGCGCGTCTACCATTACCATTTCCCTGTACGTCCCCTCCGAGCAGCAACCTGATCCGCCCAGGCCTGCAGAGTCGGATGTCTTCATTGAAGACAGAGCCGAAATGACCGTGTTTGTACGGTAAGTGGTAGATAATTGATAGCCCTGCTGACTGCTCGTTTCGCTGGCCTGCACTCAGTGTTTCGCTCCTCTGCAATTTCAGGAGGCTTTCCACCCTTCCATACCAACAGGTCCAATGCACATTCGCGGGGTTTTCCTACCGGCGTAGTTTCGTATGTTACCAAGGGTCTGTTGCAATACAATCGATTCATTTAATCAGACACAATGCAAATTATTGCCCCCCCCAAAGCATAAGACCGCCCTTACCCGCCATCTAGCTAAGCCTGAACAAAAATACCTTAATTTCCAACTTCTAGGTGCTGATAACCCCAAACTCGTCCCTTTTGTTCCCTGGCCCAAGGGATGGCTGCTGCTTCCGGAGGTTATTGCTGGTTTCTTTTTACGTTTTCTGACTTCTAATATCTGTTTCCCTGATTCCTTACATTAAATTCTCTGTTGAAATTGAAAACACACACAGTACATGATAATAATTGTCTCATACCGGACACCCTTTATTACTCCCTTTCTCTCCCTGCTGTCACCACCCACGGGTTAAAGGAATCTGGCTCTGCTTCCTCACCCCTACGCACTCCTCAACCACCACAGCCCGGTGCAGCAACACCGTCTCTGTGGAACCGCTCTTGTCGCCGTCCACAGAGCACGCAGTTTGTTACACAACAGTCCCTCCCCAGGGGCCCCTGCAGCCTTTGCGTGTGGACCAATCTGTTCCCTGACACCTGTCCATCCTGTAACCCTCTCGTCACTCTCCTCCTCCCCAGCTCCTCACCCCAACAATCCCTGGTGATGCCTGTTATCCAACCTCATGTCCTAACAGACTTGCTCCCAGTGACCTGCTCACCATGCTTCAAATACCTGTTTCTAATGACTCAGATTCAGTGTCTCCAGCCCGATATCCCTACTTGTTGGGCATTTCCATGTGGGGTAGGGATGAAGATCAAACACGGCAGCTCTAAAAACATGCCTTTCCCCCATTCCCAATTTACATGGGTAGTGATGTTATATGGCACCTGTCTCAGTAAAGGGCCTCATCAGCCTATCGGCCTCCCTGGCAAGGACCTCTAAGGCCAGGTCAGCACCTTGTTCCCTGACAGCTGGTCTCCAGATCTAGCCCATGCCCTCGAATGATCGTATTTCTGTTCCCTTCCCTCCAGCCTCGGTGTTTCTTCCTCTCATGGGGACCACACCGAAGTCATCTTTGTCTACCCCAGTGGTGGGCACAAAACCCATGTCTACTGATCTCAGATCCTGACTGTTCCGCTTCAGTAGCCTCCCAACTCCCCTCTGCCCACCCATCTCTTCCGCCCTTCCTCTGCACTGGAACCATGCTTTCTGTACAACAGCAATCAAACCCCAACTTGTCAGCTTCTTCTTGCTTCTGGGTGAAGTTCAGGTGGCTCATTCACATTGTACACGGCGCCTGTTATGATGTGGCCTGACCCTGTCTGCCCCACTAGCTGTGTCCCACTGACTGTCCCTCTGTTCACGGAGTTCACTGAGCAGGACGCGTTCTTCCACATCTCTTAGCCTCCCGCATCGGGCGAGCTGCTAGACTTCCGCTGCCAAAATCTCTACGTGTGTCATCACGGTACCTGCCTATTTCATAGGGTTGCCGTGATTGAAAGAGTTAATGTACATAAAATACTAGAACATAAACATGATATTTCGCCCAGTTCTAGCTTCCTCTTCTCTTTCTAGAGAGCCTGCTTTCATCCTCTAGGACTTAGAACGACACCTTGTCTGTGATAACTTCCTCAGTTTCTCCAATCAGCTCACCACTCTGTCCTTTTGTTATTCTACATTATAATGACCAATTGACAGCCAATAACTTCCTCAAGAACACAGCAGCACATTACTCTGTCCGTACCCTTCAGCTCCAAGCACGGCAGGTGTGCGCGGGGAGGCTTGGTGTGTTTATGACTGAAGAAAGCACGGACAGATCACTGTAGAACACTATGTGTTCACAGAACAGAAGGCGATCTCTAATTAGGGGCTTCAAGATGTGATTTCAAGGAAGAAGTAGGATCTGCAAACAAATTCCCTCTTGGCAGAACACACCAAGATTTGGCTATTATTAAGGAAATAAATAAAAAATTCAGGAGACAAAGTATTTCTTGACATGTAGTTCACAATTGTTATCAGTCAACATGCTGGAAATTATAGAACTAGGCCTACACTTACTCAACAAGGATTTGAACGAGACTGAGTGCCAAGAATGATTCTAGATGCTCGACAGAGTGTCGAGTAAAATAGACATGGTCTGGTCTGAACCCTTGAGAGCTTACATCTTTACCTGAAGGGTGGGACTGATCCTTCCTTGATACTAAAACTTATGCTAAAGAAGGCACATTAGGGATATTTTTGGTTCTCGGTGTTTCCTATTCTTAACCTTCAAAATCAAATCCAGTGCGTTAACATGTCAGCAACTCAGCTAAGTCTGTGCCCTGTTATGATTTAATGTCAGGATATTTTGATTTCTATACTTAAAAATTTATGCTTAAATTTTTAGTCTTTTTCCCCACTTTTAATTTAAATCATTTTTAAATAGATTTTATTTATTTATTTTTAGAGAGAGGGTAAGGGAGAGAGAAAACATCAATTGGCTGCATGTTCCCAACCGGGCACCTGACCCATGACCCAGGCATGTGCCCTGACCAGGAACTGAAGGAGTGACCTTTGAATTTGCAGGATGACACCCAACCCATCAAGCACACCAGTCGTGGCTAATATAAAACTATTGACTGTCTTTCCTTCCCCACCTCCAGAGCTCCCATGTATCTCACCAGGATCTGACCAAGTTACTTTTCTGCTCAACATCCTTTTGAGATACTTAGAGAAGAGTCCCCAAGGTCTTAGGATGATGCTATACAATGTTCATCCTTCTGACTCTGACTCCCTCCCTGCACTCACTTTGTGCCTCACTATGAAAATGCTTTGCATTTTTGGACTTCTGTTCTTTTTCTTATCCCTCCACTTTCTCTGCCCAGCAAAAACACCTTCCATCCACACCCGACTCAGGCCACACCCCTGGTTTTGATTTAATCATACCCTCAGTGTTCCTAAGCACTTCCATCTGTCTCTGTTAAATCTCTTCTCGGGTTATAGAGAGAGCTGCCAAGATGTTCAACTCTTGCTTTAGACTGTAAATTCATAGGGTCAAAACTATATTATTTTCATCCACAAATCAGTGCCTATCCTTTGCCCAAGGAGAGGAAGAAAGGGGAAATGTTCGATAGAAAATTGGAACTCTGGAAGGGAGGCTTCTAAGTAGGTTACGGTACGGTCCTCTGACCAGCAGCATCGGCATTATTGGGAGCTCGTTAGAAATACAGACTTTCAGGCCCCATCCCAGACTTCCCGAACCTGCACGTCAGCAGGATTCCTAGGCACAGTAAAGTCTGAGAAGCACAGAGTTAGAGGATGAGATGGTGTAAATTCCAAATCTACCTGCCAACAGATGGGCCCTTGGTGTGCTGAGGTCGCACTGAGACTGGGTACCAGAGGAAGGCAGTGCTCAGCTCAGGGCTGAGCGAGTTCAGGGGCTGAGCAGGTGGAGCCCTGAAGCTGAGCTTTCTCCAGCTTCACTGTATCAGCTCCAGCTTTTCTTTTCAGACTGATATTGGTGTGGGTACTAAAATCATTCACGGTTATTTATGTTCTCCTTTGTAGGTCTTTCGGTGGATTCTCTAGTGCCCAAAAGAATCAAGAACAACTTTTGACGTTAGCAAGCATTTTGAGGGAAGAAGGAAAAGTTTTCGATGAAAAGGTGTACTACACTGCAGGCTACAACAACCCTTTCAATTTGCTCGATAGAAATAATGAAGTGTGGTTGATTCAGAAAAATGAGCCATCCAAAGAAAATGAATGAGGAAATGAAGCAAAGTAGCATCGCCAGGGGCTAAACTGTTTAATACAGACCACAGCACACCTATAAGTAAGATGTAGGTCTAGGATCTTCTCCCTGAGAGCGCTAACATGAATGGAGCTGATTTCCAATGTGCCTTTTTAATGCTTGAAGCTGTACTGAGATACGCAGAGAAGAGGGGACAATCTTTTGTAAACATGGACACTGGTCATAACCCTCGTGGTCTCTGGTTCCGTGGGGCTCCAGGGGAAATGTCAGGTTACTGCCCCTTCTTCCCTGTATCACAGTCATGTTGCCTTTTGCTACGTGGGTCTGTGTCAGTCGGGCGTTATCCCCTCCAGATGTTATCAATAAAAGGTTAGAGGTTTCCCCGTGTGGAACTGCTGGGCTGTTGGGCCTGGAGGGGTGAGCTCAGGGCTGCACACAAAAACCAGATGTCTTTAGCAGCCACGGTTACAGCCTGTGGAGTCCTCCCCGTCTGCCCACTGCCCCCGCCCCACAAAAATAGCTCTCACGGTGCCCAAAAATATCAATAATATTTTTGACAAAGAATAAATTTATATAAGTAGGAAATTCCCATCCTATTTTGACATTCAGTAAAGGTGTGTTTTTCCTGAAAATGTCTAAAATCTAAAAATTCAAGTGAATTTTTCAGTAATTTCATGTAGTATTTCGGGAGGCCGTATAAAAATGACTAACTAATAAAAGCGTGGGTGGCACAAAATCAAGGAGGGTGACATTTTCGTCTCTGTTGGAAAATGCTGGACCGGAGCAGACAGTCACTTTCCGATACTATAAGCCTGCCTAGGGGACGGACATCGGCTTTGCTGAGGGCTCCGAGAGGGTGACGGTTGTAGGAGTCGGGGAGAAAAGCAGGTTGCGCGGCTCAGTCACTTTCCAACACTTAGAGCTGCCCACGAACGACACTTCTTCCAGTTCCCGGCATAGTGTGGTTGAAGCGGGACCACATGATCTCTTAGATAGGAGACCTGAGAATCCAGTGGATGAGAGGATGGGGCCAGAGGGTGCTTATGATCCCTTCAACCCCTAATATAATAGCTCTTGAAATTAACCTCCCTAATCTGGATCCAATGGGCTAACATTCCTACGGTTAATGGTTTCCAAAGCTAATGATTACGGATAGCCTTCGGCGTGTGCCCTCCCAAGGGCTTCACCTGAATTGCCTCAGAACAACTCCCTGTGCCACGCTGAATCATCTCCCTGTCACTGATGAGGACGCTGGGCACAGAGACGCTAGGTCACTGGCCCCAGATGAAGTGAAGGAGAGAGGCTAATTCGAGTCTGGGCAGTCAGACTCCTCGGCCCACGCTGTTCCCCACAACGCCCCATCCAGCATGGGCCAGGGCTGCCTGGGGCTGTTCTCGCATAGCACAGGCACATAATCAATGTGATCATAACCACAGAGGTACCTTTAGACTGTAATTTTTGAATAGAAAACAAGCTACATTTCTGGTTCTGAAATTATTATGGACATAAATCTTAAAATCCCAAGTAATTATTTTCCTAAAGTATCTGCTTGCCTTGACTATTTACTGATTCTTTGCCTTTCAATGCTTGCCAAAGACACTGCCTTTCTTTTTTAGCTCTCCGCCACCCCGGGTGGAGTACACCCCCAGCTCTCCCGATAACTGTCCGCAGTGCCAGCCTCTCCTGGCAGGAGGTAAATATTTCCAACCTCCTGTGCCATCCTTTATCAAATAGGCATCTCTTATGCAATAAATCCCACTTTAAGTAAGAGCAGCATATTTCTGATTACCAAGATTTCGCTGGAATCTGAAGCATGTGCAATAAAAAAATCAATTGTGTGCTATTCAAGTCTAGGGTGTCCCTTCCCCTCCTCTTCCATAATTCGTGAACCAAAACATTTTTCAACTCTGAATTGACCAATCCAGAGAGTATTCCTCATGGTAGAGAATCAGTTGTTTTAATTATGTGACTGGCACCAATCACAACATATCTCTTATGTGAACATCTCTCAAGATTTTTCTTCCCTTGTCCATAGGAAATTCACACCTAGACTTTTCTTAGGCCACGCCTTCCACCTTCGCTGCTGGGCTACCTCTTGCTCCGCCCGTCAGCCCCTTGCCTGTCCTCTCAGGCTGTCTCTCTCCACAGGCTTCAGTCAACTCTGCCTGACTACAACCCCCCCAGTAGAAAACCCCAGTCGCCCCTGGATCCATCTATAGGACAGTAATCCCCCTTTCCCTTGTGGTGACTTTCCCCAGAAAGAGCTGTCTAAGGGCTTCCTTGCAGCCCTACATATGAGGAGACACCAGGGACCACGACAGAGCATCAAGGAGTCCCCCCACCTCTGTGCTTCCCCACAGGGCCATCCGCCATTGTCTATCTGTGTATCAGCTTTTCATAAGACTAGATGTGTTTGTCTGAAAACAATTCATTTAAACTCAGTGCATTCATATATTCCCTTCTAGCCATTACTTAACTTCCCCCAAGTCTCATTTACTCCCTTAACATTTCATGTGAAATATCACTTATCTTTAAATTCATTCTTAAATAAGTCATTAGGGAGTCCTCGCTGTGCTCCAGGAGCTGGAATACGGTGGTGAGCAGAAATGCTCCCTCGTTGGTGAATTTGAAACCAGAAAATCCAACGTCTTTCACTCTTCCGTGTAGTCCGCCTCCCACCGAGAACACAGCGGTGAGCGGGACGGACAAGGCCCCTGCTATCGTGGTGTTTCCATTCTGGAGAGAGCTCAAATGTTGGCACAAGTGAGATGGGGCCGTGGGACAGGGTGTGGCCTGGCAGAGCAAGGCGGATGTCACGTGCCAGGGTGACACCAGTCCTCCTCACAGAGGACTTTGAAAGGTGAATGCAGAGAGGGAGCCAGCCAGACAAGAGCCTGGTGGAAAGGGGCCAGCATCTTGGGCCGAGGTGACCGTGTCAGAGGAAAAGGCCATGGTCAGCACCCAGAACAAAAACCTGCATGTACTGCCTGCTGAGCAAGAGAGAACTGTGCTGGCAGAACACACTCTCCCGGGACAAAGAAAACTGCTGACCTTGTACAGGGTTTAGGAAGCACTGAGTTCAAGGATTAGTGGACTTTCAGAAGCCCGTGGGGATGGATTTGGAGCTATAGTTGTGGAGGTGCAGTTACCAGAGTGTGGCTTCTGTGCATTAGTGCGATTTAGGAGCCTCATCGTTGATTGTTTCTGGTATTTATTTGTTTTGTGACCAGAGAATGGTCATTTCTTTTCCGGCATTTGAAGTCATGACAAACATACGGAGGTGCGCCATTCACATCCACTTTCAAAAAAGGACCCGCTGACCCACTGCAAGGGGCGTGGCTAGCTGGTGTCTCCTGCTGTTACTTTTTTCAGGGTCCACTGCAGACTTCAAGATAAGAGCGCACTGTTCTCACGGGGTGCCTAGGCTATGACGGAGCGAGGCAGCAAGAGCTGACAGTGATGCTTTTTTTTCTCCTGACATCTTCCAGCCAAAGACTGAGCGAGGCAGTGTACAAGGACCCAGCGTTTTCAGCCCAACTCAGAACCCGTCTAACAAAGAGTCTTCTCTGGAGCAGAGACATTATCAGATCCATATTGCAGATCTAGTGGGAAAGCCCAATCCTGCTTTTCCCTCTCCCTTTCAGAGGGACACTTTTGCCACGCATCTTTTGTGCTCCTGAGCCCACCCCAGCATCAAACCGGAACAACTGGGATCAGAGTGGCCTGAGATCACAGGCAGTGAGACCCCATTCTGAGCCTGGGACACTCGCTGCCTGGCCAGGTATGAGGCCCCCATCCCTGGTGGGTAGATGGGGGACCCTGCACAAGGACACCATCTAGTTG
Source organism: Anoura caudifer (assembly GCA_004027475.1). Classification (NCBI taxonomy): domain Eukaryota; kingdom Metazoa; phylum Chordata; class Mammalia; order Chiroptera; family Phyllostomidae; genus Anoura; species Anoura caudifer. The sequence goes on from PVKU01010179.1 coordinate 48,434, forward strand.
TTGAAACTTTAGATGAATGGCATACTGGTGGAGGGCAGTGCACTGCCAACTGTGATGGTAAAACAGGAACCAGATATTGAAGAGAAAACAAGGGAGTTCAAGCATTGTTCAAGTTCATGGCTTGGAGCCAGTTTCCAGGCAGCAAAGTATGGACAGGGCGGTGGGGGAGCCAAACAGGGAGCCGTGGTCTTACCGAGTGGAAGAGACAGAGGTCAATGTTCAGGAGGTCAAGGTGGGTAGAATTTGCTGGGCAGAGTAAAGGAGAGGAGGAAGAAATGTCACAGAGAGCGTTCTGCAGACCTTCAGTGGGTCCCCTTGGGTCCTTGGCTGAGCACTGATCCCTGAAGGTGTGAGGAGAAACCACCCAAGCCAAGAAATGAACAACTGGGAAGCAGTCGAACAAGCGGTTCACAGACTATGTTCGGGACTGGGGGTAGTTTGTGTTCCCACTGGCAAGGGTGGAAATACCTCCTAGTGTGTGGGGTATCAGGAAGGTTCCTCTGAAGGGTGTTGCCTCTCAAGTAGTGAGGCTGGGCTGTCTCTAAACCAAAGGCTTCCCTGGACCTCCCCGGACAAAGCTGAAAAGTGAGCCTTGACCAAACGAATTCCGAGAAATCTGCCTGTGCACCAGAGTGGAGCCCACTGCTATTTAGAGGAATGCAACAAAATCCAGCAGCCAACAACCTGACCTTCACAATTCCCAACATCCAATAAAAAGTTACTAGAAAAATATGTGAAGAAACATAAAAATGTGACCCATAAAGAGTCAGAAAAACTGATCACTAGACACAGATCCAGATGTGACAGATACGAAGGAATTAGCAACTTGGACCATGAGATCTGGCAGCCCCTGTGGTATCAGGGGTGTCGGTGGCAGAAAAGAATGCAGTGTGGAGTTTTCGACAAGACCCAACAGGAGAACCACAATGCAGGTCCTGGAAGCTTGATGTGAGGCTGTATTAACTGCAGGAGAGAAATACATGCTTTTTGAAAAATAGCTTCAGGTATGCTACGTGGCCCTAGTAGAAATGGAGCCATGAGACACCAAGTGATATATCTAGAACTGTCCATCCTGGCCAGGGCCATGGATTCATAAACGCAGTGGGACAAGCAGCAGTCCATCCCGAGATGGAAATGACACCTCCAGTAGCAGTCGCAAGCAAGACCACAGCACATAAGCAAGCTGCGTGAGCGGACAGCCCACGCCCCATACCCACTCCCTGAGACTGCGCGGAGGACCTATATGATCAGCTGAAGGAAGACGGTAAAGCTTGGTTTACCGATGGGCTGGCTTACTCCGTGGGTGCAAGCTGAACCTGGACAGCATCGCCATTACATCCTCACTCGGATGACACGGAAAGACAGCTGCAAGCAAAAAGCTTCCATCTTTCCACGAAAAGGGGGCAGAATTTTGGGTGATGGACTGATGATTCAGTTTGTGAGGGCGGGAAGGTAAAATATACAGGGTCCGGCAGAAGTAAGGCTTGCTTGAGTGTGGTTGGTAGGGGAATAATATGGGTGTAATAATTTAGCTTTAATTTGAACATTTCACCTACAATGTCATATGGTGTGCTTGAGTGTGATATTGTTACGTTACACAATCGCATATTTGTGATTTTGTAATTAAAAGGGGCATTATTTGTGCCCACCCTTCCATGTGGAATTTTGGCACTGCCAAATAGCCTGGCCGACTGGCCAGGAGTTTGGAACAAATTGAGAAAAGACAAAGAATGGAGGATTGAGACAAGAAGGTCTTGGGTTAGAGGCATGTGGACAGGTATATGGGAGCAGACATAGAGCCTGAAGGACCTCGTGTCACGTGTTAATGGGCCCCGGAAAGCACCCACCAGAAGGAACACTAAACAACTAAGTGGACAAAGTAACTTAGCCTGTTGGCGTTAGCCTTTGTGGTCCCCACCCAGGGCTGGTACAGTGTGCACACAGATATAGTGGCAGTGATGGCGAAGAGGGGGGTCGTTCATGATCCCCCCAAAACACAAACTCCCACTTGCCAAGGCCGACCTAGATACTGCTGACTCCGAATGTCCAACCTGCCAGTAACAGATACTAATGCTGAAACCCTGGTAAGGCTGTAAGAAGACCAAGTAGTCATCTGATGCCAAATTAACTATGTTAGGTCCATTCTTTCCTGTACGAGCCAGTAGTTTATTTGCACGAGGAGAGACGTGCAGTTTTCTCTCTCGCTTACTGGCCTTGATCAGCACCACAGTCTAGAGACTTACAAATCTGACCCACTGGCATGGGTTCACTGCATGTATGATCTACACATCATAACGTCCAATCAGGAAGAGTTAGCTCACGGCCCTGGGATCCACTGGCCCTCTCACTTACTGTACCGCCTAGAAGCTGCTGGCCCAAAAGAGCATTGAAATGACCAGCTTTAGTGCCTGGTTGGAGACAATACTGTCAAGATGCAGCGCCCTCTAGCGGACACAGTATACCTACTAAATCAGAGACCCTATATCATGTTGTGTCCACAATGGGAAGGACACATGGACCTGGGGGACAAGGGGTAGAAGGAGGAGGGGCTCCACTTACCATCACTCCCAATGAACCACTAAGGGATGTAACACCTTCCACCCCACAACTCTGGGCTCTGCAGAGCCAGAGGCCCTTTTTTTTGAAGGTGTACACCCTCCCTAGCAACATAGCAAAGTTCCATTGAACTTCAGCCTACCGCTGTCACTTGGGCACTTTGGTCTCCTGGTGTCCAGGGACCAGCAGGCAAGAAGAGTCACCATGACATCAGGGATAATCAACCCTGAACTGAGAGAGCGGTGAGCCTGCTGTCACATGATGTGAGGAGTCAGGGAGCCCCCTTGGGGCATCCCTTACCTCACTGTAACTATGAGTGGACGAGAGCCGCAACCCCGGTCTGAGAAGGGTTTGACCTCCGGGATTTCTGAACCCCCAGGAATGAGCTTGGTTCACACTGTCAGGAAAGCCACCAAGACCAGCAGAGGGGACAACTGAGGGTGAAAGGTAGTCAGAGTGAGGGAGGGGGATGATGAGTACCAATTGTGGCCTGGAGACCATCAGCGAATGGCAGGAAGGTATCATAGATGGTCCCGCCGAACTGTTCTTTATAAATGTAATCTCAGGACAGAGGTCCACCAGAGCCCTGGAAGAGTTTGCAGAGGAAGTGAACCTACAGGGTAGAAGGGGTGGCCTGGGACAGGCTTTGAGATGTGCCCCTTAGATCCCCTTTCCAGTAAAGACTTGCCATCCAGCAAGGGTGGTTGGCTAAACAGTTGTTTAGCTCCAGCTGTTGGCTTCATCAGGGCTCACCTTAGCATTCAAGCCAAGCTCATGCTACTCTCAAGGAAGGAAGGGTTGGTAGCCAATGGTTTCACTAAGCTGTGGAAATTGGAGGGCACGTTTTTCTTTAGGTAACCTCTTGACAGAGCCCAAGGGTGCTCCTGTCCAACACAGGACTCCTCCAATGAGGGGTCTTTCCCCAGGGTCCCTGTCCCACCGGCAGCCTGACAAGCTCAGGACTGATAGCTCTCCCGCCTCCTTCCTCCCTTTTCCTCTCAGAGGTGTCACACTCCCACAAACCCTTTGACAATCCTGTCTGTGTCTACTTCCTGAGGAGATGAAACGGGCATAAAAATACAGGACCTTTTCTGTTTTAAAATAGGCTCTGACGCAGGAAGTAGCTTCTATGGAAGGACAGAAAAGAGAGTGAGGCTCAATCTTTTGAGGGAGGGGACGGTGGGGGGTCTTAAAGGCTTTGCCAGCCAGTTTAGAACCCCATTCCAACGGATTCAGTAGGGGAGTGCTAGGAGCTGTTTTTCAAAGCTTATTTCAGGGGTGAATTGAGAGTGGTTGAAGGCACACAGTAGAGAGAAGGATGCCAGTTGGGAGGCTTCTGTGATAGCCTGGTCAGATGACAGGCCGGACCTGATGAGAAGTGATTTGGTCTGTGAAATAATTGGCAATATTGTTGGAACGACTTGCTTATGGTTTACATACGGGGTGAAAAAGAGGCTGCAGGTGGGGCATAGATTCTGGGCCTGAGCCACCTGTGAGTGGTAATTGCCATTAATTGGTAACGTGAAGACTTGGGGAGAAGCAGGGTTTAAGTATATTAAGGTTAAAACACCTCTAAACGCCGGCTCTGAGGAGGCAGTTGATACACTAACCTGAAGCTCACGGCGGAAGTCAGGAGAGGAGATACTCAGGACTTCCCAGTACGAATCGCATTTACTTAACGCTGTAGGATTCGATGGAGGCACCAAGGGAGAGTGTGGCTCCTAAAGAGGGCAAGAACCAAGCCAACTCTCACCACCCCCTTCACCTTCGTGAGGCCCAGTACTACAAAACGAAACCCCAGTTTTCAGAATGACATCCCAGGCCCTCTACATCCCTGCTCCAGGAGACCATTCCAGTCTCACACCCACTGTGTTTTACTAGAAACTTCTTTTAGCTATTTGGCTTCCTCTAACCACGTTGCCTCTGTGCCGTAGCTCATGCTATTCCCTCCTTCTGGAACGACTTTCTTAAGCCAGGGCCTGTGCTTGGTGAAACTCTCCTCACTGTGAAGTCTTAGCTCAGGCTCCCCAGAGCCACGGCCTCCCCCATCAACCTAGTCAGAGGCAGTGCCATCTTCCCCTGAGAACCGCCACTCGCCTGCAAAGCCTGTGAAAAATGGCTCATCCAGGGAGCCTGGAGGAGGATAGCCCCCAACGGGGGCAGCGCCTCTAGATGTTCTCCATGGATCAGGCTCCTTTCTCCTCTGCATTCCACACCATGGGGCTTCCATCCTTCTTAGGGCTTCAAAGGTTACAAGAGCACTGTACCACCTCCAATGTCCCATTGTTCTAGGGAGAAAAGGGGGCAGGAAGCCACAGTGGAGCAGAGGCACCCACTGGAGGAAAGCAACTTTCCCGGGCAAGGTCTAGCTTTCCGTTTGGGTGCATCGCTAGCCTGAACCTGTTCCGGGTGTTCTGCTGGGAAAGAAAACACATGGGTGGGGTCCCAGCCCAGCAGGGTTTGCCTGGAATGTTCTTCCTTTTCCTCTTCTCTGACACTGGTAAGTTTTATTGGATAAGTCACTGTTTGTGTGTCTTTCCACTAGGTGTGAAGTTCCTTAATGATATCTCACCCACGTTTTTTGATCTAAGAACTCCCGTATCCTGAGAGTCCAGCTTCCGGCCAAGATGGAGGCATAGGCAGACGCACTGTGCCTCTTCTCACAACCAAATTAAGGACAACAAAGATTTAGAAACAAGAAAACAACCAGATCTCAGAAAATCAAACTGTTTGGAAGTCCAACAACGATTCATCCAGACCGGTAAGAGGGGCGGAGTCGCGGCAGGAAAAAGCGGAGGTGCGGACCGGGCACACAGGCAGCAGCGGCTGGCAGCCCCCAGGTGCACAGGCGGCGACTAGCAGACCCCGGGCACGGGCGGCAACTGTGCAGAACCAGTGAGGCCGCACAAGGCAGCTGGCTGACCGGGTGGTCCCACATTCACGTGCGGATAGTCCAGGCAAAGGGGAAGCGGTGAAAGGAACTGGAATCTGAGAGAGAGTAAAGCAACCGCCATTGTCTCCTCTCAGACCCCGCCCCCACATACAGCGTCACTACCCAGCGACTGGGCTGTCCCGCCCTGGGGAACACCTGAGGCTCCACCCCTCACTACGTAACAGCCACGACTAGATAAAACAAACAAACAAACAAACAAAAAAAAACCCAGAAATGGAAATGGCTCAAACCGGAGAACAAATCAAAGCCCCAGAGCCAATTTATCTAAGCAATGAAGAGATCGCCAACCTATCAGATGCACAATTCAAAACCCTGGTAATCAGGATGCTTACAGAATTGGTTGATTTTGCTCACAAATTAGATGAAAAAATGAAGGCTACAATAAGTGAAATGAAGAAAGATGCATGGGGAACCAACAGAGATGGGAGGAAAACTGGGACTCAAATCAATGGAGTGGACCAGAAGGAAGAAAGAAACAACC
>PVKU01010180.1:5865-54572 GCA_004027475.1 Anoura caudifer
CCCCCCCCCCCCCCCCCCCCCCGTTTAGTTGCTGTCCCCATGAAGGGTGATGGCAGTTAAGCAGACACTGTCTGGCTTACTGCTGGAATAGGTCCGAGTAGCCGGTGAAAAGAACCGTGTGCTTGTGGCTCATGGCTACAACCGAAGCACTGCCCCTGACTGCACAGACAGTTGGGTGGTGTACCAAGAGCTAACCATATGGCATGCAAATAAATACATGGTTATGCATAGGTCACCAAAAGCACATCACTGTATATCCTGCGAGCTGCAGCTACCACCGCTATGCTGAGGGGTTGGACAAAACGCTTATTGACTGTTCTCCAGAATCTAAATGAGAGGAGTCGGACAGGGCCCTACCCTGGGTGGAAGCACTGCTTCCACCGGACTGCTGCTCCAATTCAACGGCAGGTACAGACAGAGGGTACTTTGCTGAAACCAGGCATGGGAAAACAGGGGAATATTCTCTTGCTTGCACCTGAGGGCCTGGAGTGAGAGCAAACAGCCACTTGGACATGGCCTTGGAAAGTAAAAGCCTGTCCCCCTCATCCCCACATGCATTGGGTGGCTGTTGTTGCCCCTTGGGGTCAAGGGGTGGAGAGAAACCTGCAAATAGTGCCCTGGGTGATTGAGACGTAGCCCCCAGATACACCCAGGGTCAGCAGAACACGAAATGCTTCATCATGGCATCTTTGTGATATCCCTATGGCCCATTATGAGTTCTCTACTGTTGTTACAAGTGGATGCTGAACCTCCAGTTGAGGTGCACAAGGTATGGTATTTGCACCCAGGAAAGCTCCCTCTGCTGGTCGCTGTCTTATCAGCCGACCAGAAATTTGCTTGTAGATTGCCTGAGAGTCATGATAGGCCATTACTGGAGCCTGTAACTGCTTTGACTTTTTGTCCTTAGGGTGCAAAGTAACACCTTGGTGGACTGGGCACATATCTGTGCCTCAGTGGCTAACCAGTCAGCATGCTGGGTCTGCACTGAATTCCCCTGAACACGTCTACTGGCCTCCCATGGCGCATCTCTCCTGCTTCTGTCTCAGACTGGACTTGGTTACAGCAGCAGTGGAACAGTGCACACCTTGTGGAGTGTGACCTGGACTGACATCTACACTGGGGTGAAGCAGATGTCTGACCGGCCTAAGCTGTTGGTCAGCTACTCCATATGGGATGGCTCAGGGTGGATCACAGCTGAGGCTGTGGAGCTGGCTGGACCAGCTCCCCTTTGCATTGAGAACCTCAAAGGATAGGCCCAGGTGGGCTGGACTCTGACAGGTCTGTGCCAGACTCGGACACTAAAGCATGCCTGGAAGGCACCGGCTGATGTGTGGGCTGTGTTGCCCACCGGGGCCCTCTGGGTGTGCGGCACATGTGTGTGAACTTATCTGCCTGGAAATTGGACTGGCCGCTGCATCTGGGGATGGCCCTACTTGGCTGCTCAAGTGCAGAAAACTCCTGTAGTCTGGCCATCCAATTGGGAAGCATTTAAGGCATGACACCTGGTAAAGTGTACTTCCTGGTGGTATTATCCATTAGCCATTCTTTTCTTCTTAAGCTGCTTCTAGAGTCATAGAGACTGAAACAACTGCTTTGGCTTTGCATGGTGCTCATTCTTTGAATGCAACACATGATTCCTTAAGCCTGTTAAATGAGGATGTGTATCAATTTAGGAAAGTAGCCTTGCAAAATTGTATGGCCTTAGATATGCTTACTGCACCTGAACGTGGTGTATATGTTCCTGATATCCATCACAATGTTAGCCAAGCTCTGCAGGCATTAGTCTCTGAGACCCGTGCCACTGAATGCCTGACAGGGGATCCCTTGCAGGAATGGTGGGCATCCCTAACCACTGCATGGCGGTGGGTCCTTGCTGTCTTGGGCAGCAGCGCTTGTGTTTTGGTTGTTTGTTGCTGTGGTTTCTCCTGCTGTTGTGGTTTATGGTTGCAGAGCTTTGCCCTCCTCACCAAGGGACCTTTGAGGAAGACACTGCCATGTAGACTGTGCAGTGAAGCCCCAGAAGGGGTGGATTTTAGGATAAACAGAGTCAGTCTGGCACCCACCCAGATGTCTGGGTAACTAAGATAAGCAGCATTCTCACAGCCTTGAGACTGGGTCTGATAAGCTGTCTTCCCGTAACCTTGAGTGGGTCCGCATGTGCAGAATCACTGTATTGTATAAGGTTTTAGCATCCTGCCGGCTTTGTGTACATTTAGTATTTAAGGGACTTGGGGCTTCCTGCTGTGCAACATGTGGCTTGTGGGATACAGGGATCACCCTACCTTTGCATAAAGACATGTCTGGCATTCCTACGGCTCCTCGAATTTTCTTTTATCTGCTCCAATCCTGAGGGAACCTGCCTGGCCTTGAAAGGCTGCCAGACAAGTACCCATTTGTATGTGCTTGTATGTGTTTCATAAATAAATTTGCTATCTCATTTCCACTCTATGTCTTGTGTCTTGCTTAAATTTGTCTCTTGTGAGTGCACAGGACTGAGGCAGAAGAAGGGGGGTCTCCTATTTGGGTCTCTCTCTCTGTAACATATTTTGGTGCCGTGATTCTGATAGTGATTCAGATTCCACACTTTGTCCCCAGCTGCCCAGAACGCAGCGAGTAGCAGTATCCTCAGTAACGTGCTATTGCCTGTTTCACCTTCAGGGTGAAAGGAGACATGGCAGTGCTGTGGAGGAGGAGTTCAGATGTGCTGCATCTGTGTTGGAGGCAGAAAAGGATAAGCTCTTGGAAGCGGAAAAGCCAGTGTTAGTGCTGCCTGTCACCCACCAGACCCAACAAGCAGAGGCAGGGGTTGAATCTTTATGGGAGCTTTATTTAGATGGTCAGGGATCTGAGAAGATGATGGGTTTGTACCCTAACAGATCATCTTAAATTCCATTTTAAAATAGCCCTTTTTATTAGGAGAACGGAGTGTAGATAAGGGGTTTGGAATTCAGGGAAAAGTTAATTGGATTAAAAGAAACTGCAGCATTCTCACCTTCAGTGATGGTCTTTAGCTGTGCCCCAGGTGGTGGTCATCTTACCCTGAAGTACAATGGCTCAGATACCTCCTGAGCCATTGCTTGCAGTCTTGAATTGCTTACAGTCCTCCCGAGGCACAAAGTTGGAATTGTCTGTGGTCTCCTGGAGTCAGAGTGGGTCACACTTTCAGTTCCCCAATATCCCCCACCCCCCACCACCACCATGGTTAACTTAAACTACTTTGTATCTATGAGATCAGTTTCATGTGGAAGTGCTCATTTTGCTGTTGAGCAGGCATCTTAGCATAACCCCGTCTAAGGGGGCTTAGGAATATACTTAATTGCAGATATACATAAGGGGATACACTGTATGCTACAGCAAAGTATGATACTGAAAAAAATAAAAACAACAAATGCCTCTCTAACACCAGTAATACTAGGCAGCCAGGAGGTTAGTTTAGACAATTCAATACCAAAGTATCCCTCTCTCTGTTTTATGTTGGCTACTATTTCATTTACTTGCTTTATTTTATGCTCTATGAGCTGTGAATTATCAGTCAGGTTGAAACAGCAGAGTCCTTTAAATTCTTCACAACCATGATTATATCTTAAAAGAAGGTAGTCTATAGCTGCATGATTTTCCAGTACTGCTTCTCTGACACATCCTAGTTCTTGACTAATGGCACTGATGGCTTGTGAGATGGCATTCAAAGCTTTTGCCATAGCACAGGCCAGTCTACTTATTTCTACATTCAAATAGGTTACCGTGGCTGGCATTACAAATATGGTTAAAGACACATATTCAGCGGGTCTAAAAAGGTGTAAACTACTGTTGAATCAGGTGCAAGGGAGAGTTCCTGTCAAACCCAGGTCAGGTGGGATTTCTGAGGCATAAACACTGTCAGTCTCTCTAGAGAGCATGGTCCTCCACAGCTGTTTGCTGGAACATAGGAATAAGCAGTCCTCCCACATTTTAGAAACCATCCAGTAGGCAATTTAACATGAGCAAAAGCATAAGATACACTAGTGGTGATAGTGAAATTCATCTTCACACCTGCTGAGAGCACAGAGCAGTTTCTAGTATAGCTAACAAAAGTTGCACACTCTCTGGCCGGGGCTACATTAGCAACCTTTAAGGAAAGTATTTCCCTGTCCTTTAGAGTTACCACAGGCCCCCAATTATAAATATCAGAGTAGGTAATTTTCTTATTGACAAGGTCAAACACAGTATAATTTTGAAGGCTTTTTAAGGGAGTAAAACCACCTACAAGAGATGAAGTGAAAGTTTGTTCAACATAAATTCCTTCTGCAGGACAAGAGTCAGAAAAGTTTAGAACCTTTTTTTGGCTAAATATACCCAAATATTTTAATCTTGTTTGAAAGTGATAAATTGTGGGGGGGGGGGCACCACTCTCAAAGTCTCCCCCCCACCCCCTGCCCTGGCTGACATGGATGAGAATAAATCTACCAAGACATGATCTGCTTGGGGGAGGAAAGGTGGCCAGTCTCTCAAAGGAGAAGGGTCTTGAGCCTGTTCCTCAATGGGCTTTTATAGGGTTCAGTTTGCACAGGAAATACAGGGGGTATACGTAAAGCTCATCAATCATTGTCAAGCAGTAATGATCAAACAACAGATAACATTCAAAGAATTACAAGGGCTTATTCTGAGTCAGGGTCAGATAGCCAAAAGGTCATAAAACTCTGGGAAGTGAATTCATTTTATGCTTAGACCCTTACATTTAAATTGAGGGTATTCTTAGCAAAGCAGGTTTCACAGGATTTTATGCATTCTTTCGTAGGCCTGATTGATTGCCCCTGGAAACTGCCCATTCCAGCACAGGGCCACACACACACCTCGGCCATTGTTTCAGGCTTAAAATCTGGTGGGGGTTGCTGGCATCCAAGAGATTAGAAGACTTTTTACAGATAGAATGAGGACTCAGGTTATGACAAAGCTGAGGGATGAAGGTCCACCACCCCTTTTCTATAGTCCCCTAAATCCTTCCCTGATGTCCCCTTCATGACCATGCCTGTCTTAGGTCATCCCTCCTGTGAGGAATCTTACCTGTTGTTGGCTAACCAGTTATCAGCCTAGGGCCAAGCAGGGTGTGAAGTAAAGGGGGCAGAGGCTGTGCCCCTGCTGGGAGGAAAAGTTTTGTCTCCTTAATGGCTTATGGTTCCAAGGTGTTTTTACCCAGCTTTAGCCATGGGAGGTTACAGCTTCTGAAGCCAGGCAGGGCGGTTCCCAACAGTAAGTTGTCCATAACATGGGGTTGAACAAAAAGTAATGAAAAAAACATAAGTCATTGTTTTTGAGAGATGACTTTCAGGTATTCTTGTGGTTTGGCAGTCCATTGTTCCTCCAGTGCTTTGTTTACTTGGCTGTGATGAATCTGAGGTTTTATTCCTGCCAATTTCACTATGGTTGGGGTGGTGAGGAGTACATCACAAGGTCCAATACATTTTTCTTCTAGTTGGCTCTCTCGAGATCCCATCTTCCAGGTCTTGAGTAGCATCTTATCACCAGGCTCAAGGGGAAGTAGTAAACCATAAGGGGAGAAGTCTCTGATACAGGCAAGGTCATTAATTACAGCTAAGCTCTGACTTAACTGTTGTACATATTTCTTTACATTTACTTCTTGACCTATATACATATCTCCCACCCCAATCACAGTCTGAAATGGTCCCTGTACACAATTTCATAAGGACTCAATTGAATCCCACTTCAAGGAGCTACCCTTAGCCTGAGCAGGGCAATAGAGAAAGCTTGATCCCAGTGGAGATGAGCTTCTTGACATAACTTGGCTATATTTTTCTTCAAGGTGGGATTCATCTTGTCTACCTCCCCAGAGGCCTGAGGTCTCCATGCTATGTGGAGTCCTCACTTGATTTCTATAAGTTTATTGACCTTCTTTGTGATTTCTGAAACAAAAGCAGGTCTACCATCACTCTGTATGCTGCCAGGGAGGCCAAAGCAAGGGATTATTTCCTTTAGTAAGGTTTTCACTACCTCCAAGGATTTCTCCATTATAGTGGCATAGTCTTCTACCCATCCTGAAAAAGTGTTAACAAAGACTAGCAAATATTTCCACCCTCCAGAAGCCTTGCAGCAAGGTGGCAGCTGGTGGACCTGGGTGGGCAAGGCAGCAGCTGGTGGACCAGGCAGTCTCACAATTGCATGTGGATAAACCAGGAGGAACAACTTGGGAGCAAGACAGACTGTACAACCCAGGTTTCCAGCTCAGGGAAATAAAGTCTCAAAATCTCTGATTGTGAAAACCTGTGGGGGTTGTGGCAATGGGAGAAATTCCTAGCCTCACAGGAGAGTTCGTTGGAAAGAACCACAGTGTCCTAGAACATACACAAACTGACCCACCTGGGAATCAGCAACAGAAGGGCCCAATTTGCTTGTGGGTAGTGGGGGAAGTGACTGAAAGCCAGCAGAGAGCTGAGCGAGCAGCATTGTACCCTCTCAGAACCCTCCTCCACATACAGCACCACCACACAGTGATGTGGGTTGTCCTACCCTGGTGAATACCTAAGACTCGGCCCTTAATGTAACAGGTGCATCAAGACAAAAAAAATATATGGCCCAAATGAAAGAACAGATCAAAGCTCCAAAAATAGAACTAAGCAATGAAGAGATAGCCAACATATCAGATGCACAGTTCAAAACACTGGTAATCAGGATTCTGGTATCAGAAATAGTTGAGTAAGGTCACAAAGTAGAGGAAGAAGTGAAGGCTATACAAGGTGAAATGAAGAGAAATATACAGGGAACCAACAGTGAAGGGAAGGAAACCAGGAATCAAATCAATGATTTGGAGCAGAAAGAAGAAATGAACATTCAACCAGAACAGAATGAAAACACACAAATTCTAAAAAATGAGGAGAGGCTTAGGAACTTCAGGGACAATTTTAAATGTCCCAACATCCAAATCATAGGGGTGCCAGAAGGAGAAGAGGAAGAGCAAGAAATTGAAAACTTATTTGAAAAAATAATGGAGAATTTCCCCAATCTGGCAAAGGAAATAGATTTCCAGGAAGTCCAGGATACTCATAGAGTCCCAAAGAAGTTGGACCCAAGGAAGCACACACCAAGGCACATCATAATTACTTTATCCAAGATGAAAGATAAGGAGAGAATCTTAAAAGCAGCAAGAGAAAAACCAGACAGTTACCTATAAAGGAGATCCCATAAGACTATCAGCTGGTTTCTCAAAAGAAAACTTACAGGCAAGAAGGGGCTTAAAAGAAATATTTGAAGTTATGAAAGGCAAGGACCTACAACCTAGATTACTCTATCCAGTAAAGCTACCATATAGAATAGAAGGGCAGATAAAGTGCTTCCCAGATAAGGTCAATTAAAACACTGCATCATCACTAACTCCTTATTATATGAAATGTTAAAGGGACCTATCTAAGAAAAAGAAGATCAAAAAGATGATCAGTAAAGTGACAAAAAACTCACAACTATCAACAACTGAACCTAAGAAAACAAAAATAAGAACAAAAATGAACTAAGCAAACAATAGAACAGGAACAGATTTACAGAAATAGAGCTCACAGGGAGGGTTATCAGTGAGGAGGGGGAGGAGGGAGAATGGGGGAAAAGGTACAGGGAATAAGAAGCATAATTGGTAGGCACAAAATAGACAGGGGGAGGTTAAGAATAGTGTAGGAAACTGTTCTGTGTGGCATGGGCCCAGCTCCCACTTGGAGATGCACAGGACCCACGCCCATGGATAGGTTCTCCCATGGGGAATCAGGCCTGCACTGTGCCTGGACTGCTGTGAGACTTGCTTTTGCTAAAACTCCCTCACCCTGAATTGAGACAGCAAGTGCTTACTGTAGCGTCCTAAAATATGCTAAACCTTGCAAGGACCAGTGTAACCGGTCCAACCACTTTTCCCTTTTCATTTGCAAATATCCTTCTTCTGTGATGTGATTAGTGGCATCATCTCCTTTGATGTCTGTAAAAAGTAACCACCTAAAGTGAACCTGTGTGTAGTAAATGAGGGCCTTCATGTAATGTGCCAAGAAACCCAATAAAGGTTGGTCATGGCAAGGGCTGTGGCTTTTGCTCCCCTTGAGAGAAAAGCCATGCTGTCCCTTTTCCTCCACCAGACTCGGTAGTCCGTGTGAATGTCTCATTTCATCCATAACGGCATGGACGCTGCAGGCTGGTGTCTGCATCAGAATAGTATGGGAAATGGAGAAGCCAAAGAACTTATATGTATTACCCACAGACAGGAACTAAGGTGGGGGAATGCTTGGTGGGAGTGGGGGTGCAGGGTGGAGGGGAATAAAGCAGAGAAAAAATGGGACAACTGTAATAGTATAACCAAGAAAATACATTGAAAAAACATTATAGGAGTATAGAAACAAACTTCAGGTACCAACACAAACAAGTTAAGCCACAAGACATAGTCTATTTAAAGGTTTAAAAGGATGGTTCCAACAGAATAATACTTACTCAGTCCCCATAAATATAGCAAAGTAATGTCCTCCCCTGGGAAAGTAATTATTGTCTCAAACCTGCTAAAATATATTGAAAATGAAATGATTATTAACACTAGTCTACACTATAACAATATGCTACATTTAAATAAGAAAAAGCAAACAAAACACAACGCAATCATTCTAAAGCTTCTGTGGGATTAAAAACTAGATATAATTTACTATTAGATATTATATGTAAGGTACCTACAGAAGAGAAGAACACTTATTTAGGATTTGATTTAATTGGATTTATAATTTAAATATATTAATCAGTATGAAAAACAAAACCAACATCAAAATCATCCTATAGAAAGCATCAGAGATAAGAAAGGAACTGAAGGCATAAGTTTAGGTTTTACGCAATTCTTGGAGGAAAACATTTACGTTACCACTGTATTCATATAAAACCTGTAGCTTTATAGGAAATATCTGTATGAGCATCTATACTGAATGAATATTTAAGTTCTTAGGAAAAAGACATCGGGAGATATATAAAATTATTTCTCATTTTAAATTTATTAAAATTTTTGACTAGAAAAGGTGAAAAGTATACCCAATTGTTTTACTTTTAAAATATCTTTTATTCCCCTATTAAAAACAAAAACAAACAAACAATAAAAGGATGGTTCCCATGATTTTCAACTACAACCCTTGTAGAAAGGACCCCTCCCTGTTCTTATGTCTTCCCCAACAGCCATCAAGGTCCCTGACATCTCCAGCTGGATACTCTCGAGTCAAATTGTAGAAAGAGCCAACCCCTTTAGGACTTCCAAAACAGCAGGACAGCAAAACACCTACTCCTGTGAGCCAGCAAAAGACTTCAAACTCCGCTTCAAAAACCTGTTTCAGATAAGTAACACAATAACTAGGCCTTAATATGTCTTTCTCATATTTCTGACACTCTCTGTCCGGCCTGTCAATATGCTCAGCCTCCTACCCCAAGAAGAAATTTTTCTATCCCTGTTGAATTTAACCCTTATCAAATAAAGTCCCAGGTCCTCCACTCCACTAATTTCTTGTCAAATTTGTCACCTCTAGGACACAGAAATTCCAGGTCAAGGTAATGACTCTTTGAGAATCCAGCCCACCTCCACTTAAAAAACAAAACAAAACAAAACAAAACAAAACAACCAGCCAACAACCTTCAATCTCTTATTATGGGCCCTTAGAAGGACATCACTAATGGACACCTCCTCTAGCCCACAGCCAACAAGTATAAGAACTGAAACCACAACAGCGCCCCCTTTCTGCAAGAAGAAGCCAGTGCTGTCATTGCCCAAAGTCCCCAAAGATTTGGGTTCCTATTACTTGATGGGGGAAATGTTAGATAGCAGCTAGTAATGAGCAACCAGAGGGGAAATGAGTCAGGGCCCTCACCATTACAATCTAGCAAACAACTTGATACAGATGGCTAGAAACAAAAGGGAGACATGTCTCACCAATTAATTTAGCAGTCCTGGGCCAGTATGATAAGATTGCCAGGTGTCCAGAAGATCACAAGCAAAAATAGCACAGGAGAAGGGGAGTCCTAGAGACTGTGCTGGGAAAGCAGGTGGGGTCTCTGTAACATGCTCACTAAGATTGCCAGGTGTTCTGAATATCACAAGCAGGGATAGCCCAGGGATAGACAGGAGTTCTTGAGACTCTGTGATGGGAAAGGGAGTCTCTGTAGCAATTTCAGTAACTAAGGCTTTACTAATTGAGATAGGAAGCTTTTGTAACTGTACATTATTCCCAAAAGAAAGAAGGAGGGAGAACCTGGAAGCTGATGAAGGTATATAACTCCTTGAACACCAATAGTCAGTGTACTTCGAGTAGCTAAGTATCCACTTCTAGCCTCAGCGCAAGTGTATAGAACAAACTCACTAACTTACTAACAACTTTCCTCTATATGTGGGGCTTTTAGACTAGCTGGGTGCCTGCCTGAAGCATTGTGCTGATATGTGTTTCATAAATAAAATTGCTATCTCATTTCCACTATATATGCTGTTTCTTGATTGAATTTGTCTCTTGCAAGTGAGACAAGAACAGAGGTGGGGAAGAGGGCCTCCTGACTGAGATCTCTCCACTCATAACAGTAGAAACGTGGCAGGCAGGGCAGCAGTAGTCTAAATGAGAGTATCGAATGCTGAAACCACAGTGGAAAATGGGTCTTTTCCACCACAGTGGAAAATGGGTCTGAAGTGTGGGCTGCGCATCAGGTAACAAAACGAGTTGCTTTGCAGAGTCCACAGGGTCTTCAATACTTCCCTCAGCCCAAATTAATGACTGGGACTGGGGTCCAGGAGGGTGCTTGGTTCTGTCACATTTTGGATAGAAAAGTCATGACCATCTAGAGAGTTTTGTTGTTTTATTTGATCTTCAGACAAAAAGAGCAGCAGGAAAAAAATCAATTGCAGAAATTTCCCAAGAGAAACTGCAGAAGATCTGGCAAAAATTTCCAGAATCAGGTTTTTCTGTGAGGGTGAGTCTTGCTCCTGATCCCTCATCTGTCTCCCTTTTGTATCCCTGTTTCACTTCACTTCTGTGCTTCTTATGTGGGTGGAGTTATGTTCAAACTCAGACTGGCTTACTGGAGTCCTGATTTACTTGTGACTTTTTCATATTACAGTTTCATTTTTTTTCTTTTTTGTGCAAGTAGGCCAGCAAATTCTAGTGGGAGCATTTCTGTGAACATGTGAAGTGTTTTATCTGATGCCTTCTATGATATGTGTCAATACATGGCATGTTCTCAATTTTTGTAAATACCCTCAAATTGCCCTTCAAAAAATAATTGTTACTTATGTTCTCCACATTGCAGGGAGAAATGTTTTTGCCCTTCATGTTAACAGAATATACAGAAAGTTTGAATTGTCGTAACTGATAGGCAATAATACCTGATTGGAATTGTAATGTTGCTCTGACCACCACTGAGGTGGGTATCTCTGCAAGTGTACAACCATTATTTACTTGTGATTTTTTCTGTGAAATCTAATATTGTGTGTGTGTTGTCTGTTTAAATTGTTTCTTTCTTAATGCAGATATAGGGGAAAATCTCAGTATATATTTATTTTTTCTTACTATATTAGCCAACCATTTCCCCTTTGTCCCAAGTTGCTTATTGTTTCCACATTTTCTGTGATAGGATTTTATTTGTCAGTCTTTCATTGAATGATGTGATAATTATGACTCTTGAGGTATCTAATACGAAGTTCCTTCTACCACTCCATTCCACCAGGTTAATGTCTGTCCAAATAACCATGAAGAGATATGTCTTGGGCCATGACCTCCAAGGTCAAATACTGGACAAGACACCTGATATGAGGTCATCCTGCCCTACACAATCTCTTTAGAAAGCACATGAACTGAGTGTTTGTGAGCCAGACCAAATATGTGAGGTGATTATATTCGCTTACCCACTGAGCTTTAAAGACCTTCAGCCAGGATCACCTCTTATAGTCAAGTCCACAGCCAGCAGGCTGATGTTTTCTCTCAATGTTTCATAGTCTTCCAAAAAGACTCTAGTCCTGGGTCATGTCTGTAAGCCCCAGGCAGTAGTTAAATAAACTCACATGGGCAGAAAATTCCTCAACAAGCCTGCACACAAAAATGTAATCAGAATTATATATGTGGCATCTAGACATGAGGCCAAAGATGTTCCAAGTCTCCATGCAGACTTTTAAGAACCTTACAAAGAAAATTAAACTCAGCCTCATCTAGACACTCTGCCCATGCAGCTGAGTTTTCAGAAATGGTCTGGGGGCTATCAGGGTTTTTTAGCTTCCTCTAGTAACCATGACTTGGATCCAAATAAACAGCCCAAGTGACTGGGTGGATACCAGCCATGGTGGCCTCCTCCACACTTCAGCCACCTCTCCTCATCTGAGTACTTTCCAGACCTGCACTCTCTCCAGCCCACCCCATACAGAAACTTTTCATCCCAGCTGGAAAGAACTGTCTTCAAAAGATTGGACAAGGGATGGCAGAGATCAGAAGCTCAACCATCCCCAACCCCTGCCTTTTAGAGAAGACTACACCTGCTGGTCAGAGTCCTCAGACTTCAGAAAATTTCGGAGTACATGTGTCCCATTGGCAGACTACGAGAACTTTCTGGTCTCTCTATTCTCTGATAACAGTGACTGTGCATGCACACCACACTGGAGAGAAGACAAGGCCTCAAGCCTCCCGTGACTGAGAAGTGGCAGAGACTAAGGAGGGGAAAAGGGAAGGAGCAGCTGTGTCCTGTGGACCAGAGCTTTCCCAGGTGGAGCCTGTGTGAATGCTGTACTCCAAATAATATTGTGGATTAAGGGACAGACACTGCCTTTACACTTTGTAAAATTTAGTTATATTTATAATGAAACTTATAAAATTATCTTTTGTATACAAGATGTAATTATCTATGAGAAACATATTAAACTTGAGAAAACCATGCTGTACTATGTCAATAGAAACTGATGAAATTCATCAGTGTGGGTGAGGAAATGAGGAAAATTTGGATAATTGGGCAAGAGGCCTGGTTGGATTTTGGAAAAGGTCTGCACCTTTGAAACAGTGTCCTCTTCTGAATGTAAAAATTTTGAATCTTAGGGAGAGGTTCAGGGGAAACACATTGTGTTGGAAAATAAGGAATATTTTGTTACCTTTGCATCTTTTGTTACTAAAAACTATTGTTATACTTTGCTTAGTTTTATTCAAAATTAATAAATTCTCTCTTCCGGCCAAGATGGAGGCGTAGCTTGACACACTGTGCCTCCTCGCACAACCAAAATTAAGGACAACAAAGATTTAGAAACAAGAAAACAATCAGAACCGATAGAAAAATTGAACTGTACGGAAGTCCAACAACCTTTCACCCAGACAGTAAGAGGGGTGGAGTCTCGGCAGGAAAAAGTGGAGGTTGGCAGACCTGGGCTTGCGGGCAGCAGCGGCTGGCAGACCTCAGGCACAGGGTGGCAATTGTGCAGACCCAGTGAGGCTGCGCAGGGCAGCTGGCTGACCAGGTGGTCCCAAATTTGCGTGTAGATAGTCCAGGTGAAGGCGAAGTGGTGGAAGGGACTGGAATCTGAGAGAGTGGAGCAAGCACCATTGTTCCCTCTCGGACCCGCCCCCACATACAGTGTCACTACCCAGCGACTGGGCTGACCCGCTCTGGTGAACACCTAAGGCTCCGCCCCTCACTACTTAACAGCCTAGACTAGACCATCTATTTCACTTAGGTTTTCAAATTTCTTAGCATATAGTTCTTGATAGTAAATCCTTACAATCCTTTGTATTTCTGTGGTGTCAGTTGTAATCTCTCCTCTTTCATTTCTGATTGTGTTTGAGTCCTCTCTCTTTTTTTTCTTGATGAGCCAGCTTAAAGGCTTGTCAGTATTGTTTATCTTTTCAAAAAAACAGCTCCTGGATTCATTGATCCTTAGAATTGTTCTTTTAGTCTCTATGTCATTTAATTCTGCTCTGATCTTGGTTATTTCCTTCCTTCTATTTGCTCTGGGCTGTCTTTGTTGTTGTTCCTTGATTTCTTGTAGGTGTAGGGTTAAGTTGTTTGTTTGAAATGTTTCTATCTTTTTTTAGGTAGGCCTGTATCGCTATGAACTTCCCTCTGAGGACTGCCTTTGCTGTGTCCCATAAGTTATGAGTCATTGTGAGTTCATTTTCATTTGTTTCCAGAAACTTCTTGATTTCTTCCCTAATTTCATTCTTTTTTTAAAAATATATTTCATTGATTATGCTATTACAGTTGTCCCATTTCTCCCTCATCATTCCCCTCCACCCTGCACACCCCCTCCGACCCACATTCCCCGCTTTAGTTCATGTCCATGTTTCATGAGTTCTTTAGCTTCTACTTTTCCCACACTATTCTTGCCCTCCCCCTATCTATTTTCTACCCACTGTCTATGGTATTTATTCTCTGTACCTTTTCTCCCTCTCTCCTCCTCCCACTCCGCTGTTGCAAACCCTCGATGTCATCTCCATTTCTGTGTTCCTACTACTGGTCTACTTGTTTGCTTAGTTTGCTTTTGTTTTAGGTGTGGTTGTTAATACCTGTGAGTTTGCTGTCTTTTTCCTGTCATATTTTTTATCTTCTTTTTCTTAGATAAGTCCCTTTAACATTTCATATAATAAGGGCTTGATGATGATGAACTCCTTTAATTTGACTTGTCTGAGAAGCACTTTCTCTTCCCTTCCATTCTAAATGAAAGATTTGCTGGACAGAGTAATCTTGGATGCAGGTCCTTGACTTTCATGACTTGGAATACTTCTTTCCAGCCCCTTCTTGCCTGTAAGGTCTCTTCTGAGAACTCAGCCGACAGTCGGATGGGCACTCCTTTGTAGGTGACTCTGCCCTTATCCCTTGCTGCTTCTAGAATTCTCTCCTTCATTTTAATCTTGGCTAATGTAATTATGATGTGCCTTGGTGTGTTCCTCCTTGGGTCCACCTTCTTTGGGACTCTCTGAGCTTCCTGGACTTCCTGGAAGTCTATTTCCTTTGCCAGATTGGGGAAGTTCTCCTTTACTATTTGTTCAAATGAGTTTTCCATTTGTTGCTCTTTCTCTTCCCCTTCTGATACCCCTATAATTCAGATGTTGGGATGTTTAAAGATGTCCTGGAGGTTCCTAAGCCTCTCCTCATTTTTTTGAATTCTTGTTTCTTTCTTCTTTTCTGTTTGGTTGTTTCTTTCTTCCTCCTGGTCCACTCCATTGATTTGAGTCCCAGTTTTCCTCCCATCACTATTGGTTCCCTGTGCATTTTCCTTCATTTCACTTATTGTAGCCTTCATTTGTTCCTCTAATTTGCGACCAAAATCAACCAATTCTGTGAGCTTCCTTATCACCAGTGCTTTGAACTGTGCTTCTGATAGGTTAGCTACCAGCGCTTTGAGCTCTGCATCTGATAGGTTGACCACCTCCTGGTCGCTCAGATGGATTAGCTCTGGAGCCCCGGTCTGTTCTCCCGTTTGAGCCATCCTTGGTTTCAGTTTTTTTTTTTTTTGGTCTGGTCGTGCCTGTTACATAGTGAAGGGTGGAGCCTTAGGTGTTCATCAGAGCCGGGAAGCCCAGTTGCTGGGTTGTGCTGCTGGGTGTGGGGGCGGGGTCTGAGAGGGAACAATGGCGCTTGCTCCACTCTCTGCCAGATTTCCGTCACTTCTGCCGCTTCCCCCAAGCAAACTGGACCCCTGTGGTGCTGATTCCCAGGTAGGTGGGCCTGCGCATGCTCCAGGACCCCGTGGGTCTCCCCAACGAAGTCTCCTGTGAGGCTGGGACTCCCTCCCAGCACCTTGGCCCCTACAAGTATTTTCAATGGGTGCTTTTAGGCTTCATTTCCCAGGCACTGGGGCCCTGCGTCATGCAGTCTGACTTGCTGCCCATTTTTGCCTGGTTTATCTGTGCGCAAATGTGTGTCTACGGTCTGCTTGGCCGCCTGTGTGCCTGGAGTGACTGCATGCCCGGGACCGCCACCAGCTTATCTCACCACAATCTGACTCCAGTAGCCAGGAACTCTGCCGGCTGCTGACTACGCCCCTCTTAGTGGTCTGGGTGAATTGTTGTTGTCCAACTCCCACACAATTCAATTTTCTCTTTGTCCTGGTTGGGTTTTCTTTTTCTTTTTTGGTTCTATATTTTTGTTTTCCTTAATCTTGTGAGAGGAGGCACAGTGTGTCCCGCTGCACCTCCATCTTGGCCGTAAGTCCCTGTTCATAGTTTTCATCTTCTTTTTCTAAGTCCCTTTAATGTTTCATATAATATTGGCTTATTGATGATGAACTCCTTTAGCTTGACCTTATCTGAGAAGCACTTTATCTGCTCTTCTCTTCTAAATGAAAGCTTTGCTGGATAGAGTAATCTTGGATGTAGGTCCTTGACTTTCATGACTCTCAATAATTCTTTCCAAGCCCCTTCTTGCTTGAAGGTTTCTTTTGAGAAATCAGCTGATAGTCTAATGGGAACTCCTTTATAGGTAACTGTCTCCTTTTCTCTTGCTGCTTTTAAGATTCTCCCCTTATCTTTCATCTTGGGTAATGTAATTTTGATGTGTCTTGGTGTGTTCCTCCTTGGGTCCAACTTCTTTGGGAGTCTCTGGGTTTCCTGGACTTCCTGGAAGTCTATTTCCTTTGCCAGATTGGGAAAGTTTTCTTTCATTATTTGTTCAAATAGGTTTTCAATTTCTTGCTGTTGTTCTTCTCTTTACACCCCTATAATTCGGATGTTGGAACGTTTCAAGTTGTCCCAGAGGCTCCTAAGCCTCTCTTCATTTTTTTGAATTCTTGTTTCTTCCTTTTCTTCTGGATGGATGTTTATTTCTTTCTTTTGTTCCAAAGCATTGCTTTGAGTCTTGGTTTCCTTTCTGTCACTGTTGGTTCCCAGAATATTTTGCTTTATTTCACTTTGGGTATCCTTCATTTGTTTTTTCATTTTTCAACCAAGCTCAATCAGTTGTGTGAGCATTTTGATTACCAGGGCTTTAAATTCTCCACCAGATAGGTTGGTGATCTCCTTTCTGCTTAGTTCTCTTTCTGAGGCTTTGCTGTGTTCTTTCATTTGGGCCATATTTCTTTGTCTTGGTGCAGCTGATATGTTGTAAGGGGTTGGGGCCTTAGGTATTCACCAGGGCAGGGCAAAGCTCCTTGCTGTGCGCTGCCTGTTGGGGAGGGCCCAGAGACAGAACAATGTAACTCACCTGCTCTTCTCTGGTGCTCTTTTCAATGGACTCTCCTATGAGATTGGGAGTTTCTCTCACCGTGGCAACTGCCGTAGTCCATAGCCACCTCTGAGTCTCAGTTTCCCCTTAAGTCAGCCCCTCCCTTGCAGCCTGCCTCTTCACTGCAGCCAACCCCACCCCCATGGTCCACTGCCCCCCAACCACAGGTTCTCTGTCTGCTGCCTTTCCAGTCTGTTTGTTCTGGTTCACTGTTTCTTTAATTCCTTGGTTGTTGGAATTCCATGCAGTTTGATTTTCTGGTGCTTTGGTTATTTATTGATTTTAGATCGGTTGTTATCCTCCTTTTGTTTGCGGAAGGAAGCAAAGGGTTTCTACCTACATCTCCATCTTGGCCAGAACTCTAATATCATACTTTCAAAGGACCTACATTTCTATCAATACAGAATGAATTTAAAATTGTGATATAGTCATGTGACAAAATGCTATACAGCCATGAAAATGAATTATAACTGTTATTGCTAAATCTCAGGATCATATGTAGACAAAAAAAGCAAGTCACAGAATATATAAAATATTTACATGAAACTAAAATATGCAGTTACAAAGTGGAAACTATAAAGAAAAGCAACAGACTTATAAACACAAAATTCAGCATATTTGTTATGTGTGAGGGGAAAGAAAGGGAGAAAGAACTATGCTTAGATAATCTTAAAAAAAGGAAGAATGGATATAGACATCTAGGGATTGTCCAAGTTAAGTCATATTCTTTTCTTAGAATAGGTAGTTGATAACACAGGTTTTTGCTATATTATGATTTGTTATATTTTACATATTCTCCATAAATATTCTTTTATGGAATTCTTGTAAACTTAAAGTTTAACAATCATTTTTAATTTTTTTAAAAGATTTTATTAATTTATTTTTTTACAGAGAGGAGGAGGGAGGGACAAAGAGAGGGAGCGAAACTTCAATGTGTGGTTGCCGCTCACTTGCCCCTCACTGGGGGCCTGGCCTGAAACCCAGGAATGTGCCCTGACTCTTTGGTTCACAGGCCAGCACTCGATCCACTAAGCCACACCAGCCAGGGCATGATTATTTCTTGATTAACAATGAATAAAGGTAATTTTTACCATGGAGTAATCAGGTGCACACATTACTTGAACCAAAGTGAAAAAATTTAATATCATTAGTAATGGATCAAACCTAAATTATGTGCTTCTTGATGTGATACAATAAGAACACACCACCACCCATACATAGTATTCTTGCCAAATACATTTGAAGTTAACCTAGTCATGACACAACAAATGAATCCAGAGTATTAGACATTTTACATGATAAACATTCTAGACTCTTCAACTCTTCAAATGCAGTTACAAAGTGGAAACTATAAAGAAAAGCAACAGACTTATAAAGACAAAATTCAGCATAATTGTTATGTGTAATGTCTACAAAACTGACATTATGAAACACAAGTGAGGGGAAACTTGCTCTACAATCAAGGGTGTCCAACCTTTTGGCATCTCTGAGCCACACTGGATGAAGAAGAGTTGTCTTGGGCCACACATTAAATACACAAAAACACTAATGAAAACTGATGAGCAAAAAAAGGTTTTCAGTAAGTTTATGATTTTGTGTTGGACTGGATTTATAGCCATTGGCCCATTGGACATCCCTGCTACATTAAAGAAACTAAAAATATGTGCTCTCTCTCCACCATGTGAGAAAACAGTGAGAAGTGGTCATCTACAAATCAGGAAGGGGCTGTCACTAAGCATCAAATCTGCATGTATCAAATCAATCTTGGAACCAAATCAATCTTGGACTTTCCAGCCTCTGGAACTGTGAGAAATAAATGTTTGTTTTTGATGGTTGTTGTTGCTGTTTTAAAAGACAAGTCCATCCAATATAATATGTGACTTTGATTTGACTTTTGGATTATTTTTTAAAACTGACATATAGGACCTTTGGGGAACAATTGAGGCAATTTAAATATGGATTATACAGCAGATGACACTACAAATCAATGTTAAATTTCTTATGTGTATTCAAGATATTGAGGTTATATAGGAGAATCGACTTGTTTTTAGAGATACAAATGAAAATATTTAGTGGTAAAGTATATGATGTCTGCTCATATATGTTTACTCATAAATGTTGAGCAAAAAACAAAAATATATAAATAGTTATAGACAGTGATTAAACAAATGGTGTAAAATGTTAAAAACTGGTGACTCTAAATGAGGGACATATGGTACACATCAGTACACTATGCTTTTAGTTTTCCTGTAGCTTTTTAAAATTGTTGTTCAGTTATAGTAGTCCCCATTTTTCCTCCATTACTCTTCCCTGCCCTATCCAACTCCCACCTTCCACATTCAATCCCCACCACCACACCCCATTGTCTTTGTCCATGGGTCCTTTTTCCTGTGGTTTTAAAATTTTTCAAAATAAAAACTTAGGAAAAAATAACTACAAAAATTCCAGAGTACCTCCAATACTTTCCCAGAATCACTAACTGAATGCCTGACTCATATGTACTGATGTAAATTCAATCTTTTGGAAGACAGTGAAAAGCATTTGCCAGTATCAATAAAGTCTCAAAGAAAATGATCTAGTGCTGGGAAAGAGAACATACTTACCAATACTGTTCACAGGCAGCCACTACCACAGGGCTGGATCCAGTTGATGGGCTAAAAAGGTAAGTCATCCTTCAAGGTTTGCAAGGTTAAAATGGGTCATAAAGACATAAATCTGAAACTGAGGTTGATAAAAATGGTACCCGAGATCTATGAAAAACCGTCATCTGAATATTCCTTTTTCTCTGCACTCTGTGTAAGGGGCATGTTTTTCTGGCTTTTGTCTGCTTCTACAGAGCTTAGGTCCCTTGCCTCCTTTTCTTGCTCCAATATCTTAAAAGTCTCCATTTTCTTTTGAATTTTTAAAATTTAAATTTAAATAAATGAGTAATTTATTTTCCCCATAAAGAAAGAAAAAGAGATTATCAGTAATGCTTAAAATCCCCTCTGACACTTCTCCCTCTTCTCTTCTCACCACCAAAAATACCATTGATAGAAGTTTGGTGTGTCTCCTTCCATAAAATATATACTATATTTTTATATTAAATATATCACATGATATACTAAAAAAAAGTCTTCAGCCCCTGTAGTCCATATTTCTAATGGTTTTAACGTTTTTGGGAATCTGATAAAATTGCCTATACTTTTGCTACACAAAATTCACATTATATCTACACATACAAATATCACAATTTAATATACAATAAGAAGCCCATCCAAATGGAGTCTATTCATCTCAGATTCACAATTCTTGTTTTTCACTTTTAAACAATAGCCCCCTTTTTCTTCCAAGCTTTCATCACAACTCTTCAAAAGGCAAGAAATGAACCAAGATCAAACTGATGTGTCTTCAAATCAATGAATGCTCTCTAATTCGAAACCAGAATCTATCACCTCTAAAATACAATATCCCACATCTAAATCTCTCATGCATACTCTAACAAAAGTCTTACTCCTGTGACACTTTGACCTACTGTAAGTCAATGCAATTTGACCTTCCTTATTTCACATAGTATACTGAATCATGCACACAAGTTCATTTATTCAACAATCCTGATGAACTTGCTATTTCAGTCACATTACTGCAAAGAGATCAAAGTATTTGGTATAGGGCCCTGCAAGCCAGAGTAAGCTTTATTAATTTTTTCCCTCCTGAAGGATGTGGAATTATAACTCTATATTCTCTATGTTGGAATTTCAAAAAGTTTGTGATTATTTATATTTTTAAAAAAGACCATGAAGTGTTAAAGTGAAAACAAATTCAGGCTTACCAACAAAACATACATCCTTAAGTTCCTTTCTCTTTGTCCATCAAAAAATGGGGACAAGGGTTTGACCTGGAATTCGGGATACCTGACTAATGCTGGCCTCTGCTAAAATTCACTCTTCCCAGGTATAAACTTACATTATTATTAAATTAGTAGATGGCCTCTCAACTTACCAAATAATATCCCCCTAATAGTAGAAAAGAATGGATGCCTACTTTGGGGGGCTGTGTCGGAGGAAAAGCAGTTAGCCTAGAACTGGCTAAAGAAATAATCTTTCTTTTTTAAAAATGTTTATTTTGTAGTCTTCCCCATAACACAATGTATTTGCTCTGATAGAAAAATCATTTATGAGCCAGATAAATTGATAACCTTTTCTAGATCATCAAATTAGTGTTCAAGGAATAAATAACTTGACCACCCATCATTTTTTCACAGTCACACATTGCTCTTTTGTTAGCGGAACTCCTACAGACACTCTGAAACACAAGCACAAGAAAAGCACATTTACATAAACCATCACCAGTCACGCAACCACCCTCAATTATGGTCACAAAACAAACTACAATAGCAGATGTCCTTACTCTATCAGACAATCCCACACAAGCGTAGAATCACACACGTGTTAACAACCTGCCTCTGCCCGGCAACATCTCGCGTTGTTTCACACTCCATCACACACTAAAGTGCCAGGAGAGGCACAAAAAGGGTCTCGTGCTAGTCGCAGCCTCTGGCAAGTCGCTGCCTGGCTCCAGCTCCTTCCTCGCACCTGGCCCGCAGGCCAGCCCCACTTTCTCCTCATCCGGTAAGATCCTGGGACTGCTCAGGACTCTAGGTCTCAGGCCTCAACCACCCCCACAGCGCGCCCGCGACGCCTGCGCACTGCGCGCTGGAGGGCCCTCCCAGAAATCTCCGGGCTTTGGCGCGAGTAGGTTCTGGCGCCGGGTCCAGGAGACCCCTGCTGGACTGTGTCTCCCAGCATCTTGGCAGGACCACTACAGCCTCCCTGCCTTGGACTACATTTCCCAGAGCCACCGGGTTCCAACGCGACTTCATTTCCGTTTGTTCGCGCGATCTGGGGGCCTCCCGTGGGGAGAGAGCTGTATCCGTGGAGGAGCTTGGGCCAGCTCTGGTGAGGCCCGTGAAGCCGAAATCTACCTGGAACTCGAGCGCCAGACTCTGGACCCTGAACGGTACCTTCTGGCGAGGTGAGCGGAAAAGCTCAAAGGAAGCGTCACTGGAAGTGCTTGTGTGGCAGTGTCTCCTGCGGATTTGTATTGTGCGACGAGCCTGACCGATAGGTTAAGGGGCGTGTGCAACTGTGGTTTTGTGTTTAAGTGTTTGTGTGAATGTGAGTTATTTGTGACTATGAGGGTTTGGTAATACTACTCTGACTGAGGTGTGCGACGGTGCTGTTGTGACAGGGTGCACTTTGAGGTTGTGTACTGTGCAGTGTGTTTCACTGGATTTTGCCTGAGACTTTGGGGTGTTGTAACTGTCTCTGCGACAGTGTTCGTATTGGCTTGTTTCTTCTACCTGGTACTAGTTTGTGTTTGACTATCTGATTGGATGACTCAGTGTGCTATGTTGTGGGAGTGTATGAGCCTGTGCCGCTGCTATTAAAAGGTGTTTTGGGCCATTGTGTGTTCCTGACAGGGTGGCTGTGTGTGCTTGAGTAGGGTTGTGTGTGCTCTGTGTGTGACTGGATTTTGTTTAAGACTAGATGGTCTGAGAGTGTAGCATTAACGTGGTAAATGTGACTCTAGTAGTGTGACTGTGGAAATGTTATTGTGTCCCTTTGTGTCGTCATTTGTGTATTTTATAGTCTGTGCCCTTATGAGAGTTTTGTAGAGTACAGAAGTAAAATTGTTTTGGTATTAATGGGGTTCATTCCGGGATAGAATCTGCCTGTGGACCATGAGACCCATCTGGCTGTCCTCTACTGAGGGAGGACTCGACTTCTTTCCCTTCTTGCCACAGCGACTACACTCCCTCTTTCCCCCATTCACACATGGCCTGTATTGATTGCTTTGTCTGTATCCATCGTTAATTCACTCTAGGGTTGTAGATGAAGGTTCCCTGCTGTTTTCTGGTGCTCTCTTAAGGATATTGGATGTAGGAAGTGACAGAAAGGAAATCAGAAATTTGAGCCCATGAGTGAATACATGAGTCGTTTCTAAGCCACAGGCCTGGTTTTGAAATGAAAATGTTAGAGCTGATAGCATCTTCAAGAAAGACCACTTGTAAATGTAATAGGATTTCAGGAGTGGGAATGCTTTCGCAGAGTGGAAAGCACTATGCTTTCGCTGTAAGAGGCAAGCTGCACTCTTAAGAACCTGTAACACACCCCTGTAGGGGTCTGTTTGTAGTGGTCAACTTTGCATCCAGAAGTAAATTCTAACCCAAGACAGCTGTGATTTTCTTTCTGAAACAAAAAGTGAAGAACTGTTCTAGTCTCCTTCTGACCTCCCTCTATGTTAAATGAGGCGTAGATTGGGGAGTGGGAGACAGAAGAGAGTGTGTTCTAATTTAGAATATACCTTAAGAGAGGCCTAATAATTCCATTTTCTTTTCCTAACAGTAGAGCCCAGAGGAGGAAAAAATGGCTGTTATGCATTCAAAAGCAAACCAAGGTGAGTGGATGTTTCCTCTTTGTTTGCTGAACTGCCTTTGTTTGTTTCAGGACATAGGAATCTTTGTTTGGTTTTTGAAATTTCCTAGCTAAGCCTTTGCAAATAATGGAGGGGAGGGGCAGTTTTCTGTAGATTGGGAGCAAGGACCATGTGCAGTTAATTGTGATAGATGCTTCCCAATAGTGGTTAAATTGAGGAAGAATGGATTTGAGATTCATAAACTTAAAAAGGATTCAATATTATGTTATTTCTTACATAGTATTTTTTTCACCATATAAATTCACTATAGGATTTTTTATTCACTATATAAATACAGAAAAACAATCTTCCTAGAGTTTAGTAGGATATAATGTACTAGGGATGTATAATCAAATTACTGTGTTGTAAATTCACCTAAAATAACACCTCTCATATAGTTAAGCCACCCACCTGAGAGACAGAGCTAGGCTCATTTGTTTCATATTGCTTTTACTTTTAGAAATTGTTCCCTACCCCTTGATTAAATTTTACTGTAAAAGTACCTAAAATATTTACATATTTCCAAACTCTAAACTACAGAACAAGAAGAATTCAGAGAAGTCTGGTATCCATTCCTGTCCTATCAACCCTGTTTCCTTCTTCCACATATAGATAACTACCTGTAATTATCTTTGGTTTATTCTTCAATTTGGTTTATGTGTTTGTATATATGTATATATATATTTTTAATGTCTCATTCTTAATTAAAAGGGAAGATCCTATGTGCGCCTTCCTTTTTTTCCCTCACACATAAATGTATACCAGAAATCATTCAATAACAGCCTGTAGAAATCTTCCACATTCTTTTTTATAGGGATATTTTGTGTGGGTGTGATAGTTTATTTTGCCAATCTCCTATGGGTAGGCATTTGGATTTTTTCCCAGTATTTTGTCATTACATAATGCAGCAATCAATAACTGTCTACATGGTTTTTATTTATTTAGGTTTCTCTTTTGGACAAATGTCTAGAAATAGCCTACTTTTAGTTTATTTTAATGCTTTTGACATAAATTCTACCTGGATTGCAATGCTAATAATAAAATTGGTGCATTTCCTCATTTTCTCCCCTCTTTATCTTTTTTCTCCATACCCAACTTTAGAAAAAAATCTTAAGTGTTTTTACTGTTAAATATTATTATTAGTTTTTTTCAGGCTTAGTTAAATCTTTCAGGCTTCTAGGCCCAGGCTGGGGAACCTGGGCTGTTACCTACTCTGTTTTGCCCAGGGTGTCAGCAAGGGGCATGAAGGACCCCCTCCAGGTGATGCATATGAGGCCCATTCTAGGCAGAGGCAGATGCTTGGCTGGAAAGGGAGCTTGGGCAACTGTTTTTGGTGCTGATGGTCCAGGCCTCTTTTATTTGTTTTTTGTTTTTTATAATATTTTTTTATTTTTCTTTTACACTTGACATACAATATAAATCTATTTTGTCTTATATTAATACAGGTGCACAAGCTTTCTTATACTTAGTATTTGCATAATGTATCTTTCTCCACTATTTTACCTTCAACTTATCAATGCCTATATATTTAAAGTCTGATTCTTGTAAAGAGCATATAACTAGACTTGCTTACCTTGTTTTGATGTTGTCTCTGTATTGGAATGGTTGGACTATTAATCTTTAAGGTAATTGCAGTATAGTTGAAGCCCTGTGAGGGATGAGAGCATCCATATATATCTCTTCAGAAGAGCTTGGTGCTTTTTAGATTTTTATTATAATTTCAGTTAAATTTCTTTGTGCTTATAATTTTCATTTAAAAATATGTGATGAATTTAGAAGGAATTATGATTTTTAATCTTAATCTGAATTATTTTTGGTTGTTAGAATGGATGCAATTATCTATTGCACCCTCCTAATGGAATTTCTAATTAAATCTCTATTGAGCACCTATATCAATGATTCTCTGTAAGAGCAGTGACTTTTCCTAGGGAATGTTTTAAAAATATATCTGAGTGCTTTTAAGTATTATAATAACTGGGTGAAGGCTTCTAGCTTTTGGAAAAACTAAAGCAAGACATTGATCTAGATCACAGGTTATACAGCTTTTCTGTAAGTTAATAAACAGTAAATAATTTGAGCTTTTTGAGCCATTCAGTCTCTCTTGCCACTAATCAGCTGTACCACTCTAGTGCGAAAGTAGCCAAAGACAGTATATAAACAAATGACTGTAGATGTGTTCCAGTAAAGCTTCATTTACAGAAATAGTCGGTGGGCCAACTTCTAATCTAGATGCCCTGCAGTACACAACAAAGAATTGTTCTATGACCTGCAAAATGAGGATCATAGCTGAGGGAAAAAAATGTGTTTCTAATTATGAGGGTCTAGAACCTTTTACATAAAGCATTTTTGCATGATTTATTTCAAATTTCTATGTTTATTTTAGTATTATTGCATGGTTTTACTGTTAGCTAAATCTTTTAGGAATGGTAGTTTGTTTGAGAAAGATGGACTTTGTTTTATTCTGAAATTCACTGAGACTTTTTAAAACAATAAAGTTTTGGCATTAATGGCAACACTGCTTATGACATTTGACTTGTGAATACCATATACATGTGGAAACCTCCATTTGTTGAAAATGAATTTCATTTATTCCACAACACATATTTGTATATACACATGCATGCATACATACATATATAAATATAGCCTTTATTTCAAAATGTCAAATATAAGTAAAAATATGTCAACAATATTTAGTTGAATATTGTCTTCTTATAAATCTAAATTTGTCCATTTTAAGTAGTTGTAAGCATTTAATTACTTATGCCTTTTACTGTAGTGGTTTGATTTGTGACAGCATGGATGGAACTGGAGAGGATTATGCTAAGTGAAATAAGCCAGGAAGTGAAAGACAAATACCGTATGATCGCACAATTAACAGGAACCTAATCAACAAAACGAACAAGCAAGCAAGGTATAGCCAAAGACATTGAAATTGAGAACAGGCAGACAGTGACCAGAGGGGAGAGGGGAGGGGATAATGAGGGAAAAGGGTGAAGGGTTTACAGGAACTATTATAAAGGACATATGGACAGTAACAAGGGGGGGATGGAAACGGGAGGGAGGTGGGGAGGGATGGAGCGGTGGGGAAGGGTGGGGGGAAAAGGCAGAAAACTACTTGAACAACAATTTAAAAAATTAAATAAAAATTAAAAAGTTAATATTTAAAGAAGTATATATTGAAATATAATAATTGGTCATTATCTCTAATTTTGGTGTAATATATAAATAGATAACTATAAGTTTTATTTTAGAAGTGGTAGAGAAGATTTTGTAAATATTTTCTTTTTGAATACATAGAGCACTGAGTTTGACAGGGGTAAAAACCACCACCTGTATCCCCCTTACTCAGTGTGTATTTTGGGAATGGGAGCAAGAGACAGGAAGAAGAGGGCAGCAAAGGTAATTCTAACTTAATTCTTTTGGTGCTTTGTGAAAAGCATGGTCTCATGGTTCTGTTTTCTTTGTTCCAGCACTGCCTTTTCCAGACACTGTGCTTCTCCAAGATAGGAATCCAGGAGAGGATTGATCATTTCTTACAGATATAAATATCATGGCTCAGGTAAATGGGGTTTTCTCCTGTCTTCTTTAAATAGCCATTTTTTTTACAGGGTATGTGCATATTTACATTCCTTATTCCTGAAACTGCTTTCCTAGCTGACCCCAGTCAGGAATGAGCTCCTCAGTTTATTCCATTCTTTTAACTGATAGTGTCTTCTCTAACTATATCTTTCTAATCCAACCTATATTCACATACAAAGCTGTTGAAAAATCAGCTGACAGTCTTATGGGAGCTCCCTTGTAGGTAACTAACTGCTTTTCTCTTGCTGCCTTTAAGATTCTCTCTTTGTCTTTTACCTTTGGCATTTCAATTATGATGTATCTTGGCATGGGCCTCTTTGGATTCATCTTCTTTGGGACTCTTCTGTGCTTCCTGGACTTGTGTGTCTTTTTTGTCCTTTCTACCAGGTTAGGGAAGTTTGCAGTCATTGTTTTTTCAAGTAGGTTTTCAATCCCTTGCTCTCTCTCTTCTCCTTGTATGCCTATGGTACAAATGTTGGTATGCTTGATGTTATCCCAGAGGTCCCTTAAACTATCCTCATTTTTTGGATTATTTTTAGCTACTCTAATTGGGTATTTTCTGCTATCTTTTCTTCCAAATTGCTAATTTGATACTCTGCTTCATCTAATCTGCTGTTGATTTCTTCTAGTATATTCCTCATTTCAGTTATTGTATTCTTCATTTCTAACTGGTTCTTTTTATGGATTCTATGTATTTTTTATGCTGTTGAATTTCTCGCTAAGTTCCTTGAGCATCCTATAACCATGGTTTTTAACTGTGTATCTGGTAGTTTGATTTCCTTCATTTCATTTCTGTTTCTAGAGATTTCTCCTGATCTTTCATTTGGGAATGTTTCTTTTTCTTCCCATTTTGGCTGCCTCTCTGTGTTTGTTTCTACGTGTTAGGTAGGTCTGCTATATCTCCCAGTCTTGGTAGGATAGCCTTATGTTGGAGGGGCCTTGTTGCATCCTTTCCTGTGACTTGAGCTGGGTACTCCATATGTGCCCCCTGTGTGGGCTGTGTGCACCCTCCTATTGTACTTGAGCTTGGATTGCTATTGGTACATCAGTGGGAAGGGTTGACTGGGCACAACTACAGTAGAGGAACTGCAGTGCTGAGGTTGACCCCATGGTGCAGAACTCACTTCAGTGAGGCTCTGGTGCCCTCCAAGTCTGCCCCTTGAGTGTGTTGCTTGTAGAGGTGGCTGGGTGGTACTTCGGTATAGTCTGAAGATGGCCACTGGGGGTCTGGGCTCTGGGGTCTTCTGGATGGTGCAGACCAAGGTCAGCTACCTGTGTGTTTTCTGGGACCGCCTGGAATAAACTACAAAGTGATCTGCACATGGCTGTTATTTGGCCTGTGCTTAGAGGTACCCAGGAGAAGCCAAGTTGTAGACCAGTTCTAGCTACTGCTAATGCCAGGTCTGGGACCACTTAGAAGAGCTACGTGGCATTTAGAGGCCAGATGCTGCTCGTTTGGGGTTGTGAACCTTTGAGAGAATTTAGGAAAGTACAGCATGAGCCAAGACAGGCCATTTGTGTGGAAAAGCCAGTGAAAGCAGCTGGGGTAGCCCTGCAAGTTGGGTGGGGCAGGGGTCTCAGGGGCTCTTATTTCTTAAGTAGTGAATAAGAAAGGGAAATTTTCATTTATTGGGAAAGTGTAATGAGTGTATAAGACACATTATACAAGGTACTTCTGTATTCTGTTTCTTTTTATTGGAATATTGTATTTTAAAATTAATTTTATTTCATTAACTTTATTAATTCCCAAGCTCTGTGTGTAATGAGATAGTCTATATTCAGGAAATGTCTACAGCAACAGGATAAAAAGGCACATGTTGTCACTTCAGAAGTACCAATTTTTGTAGTGTCTTGTCCATGTAAGAGGCTTCTTAGCATGTTTGCTCTGTTACCTCCATGGTTAAGAGCTCTCCATCATCTTCCCCTCCATTGAAAATACATTTTTTTAATTTCCACTACTAGTATTATGTTTGTTGTTTCAGAGATTGGTGATGTTCAGGGATGTTGGCATTGACTTCTCTCAAGAAGAGTGGGAATGCCTGAACTTTGCTCAAAGGCATTTGTACAGAGATGTGATGTTGGAGAACTATAGTAACTTGGTGTCACTAGGTAAGGATATCTACTTTGTAGTATTTTAGGTTCTCTCTTTGGAATGGCTGCCTTAACATGTTATTTCAAGGTTGTTTTTAAGTAATTAACTGAATTTCTTCTCAAAGTAATGGTTTTAAATTACTGGGAGTAGACATACTTTCTCCATAAGGCACATTGTCTTGTCCACCCTTCATATATAATTACCTGTTTTCCTATCTTCTTTGGTGGTCAAGGGGCTAGGTTTTAACTCTGGGACACTTATAATATTGTAAGGAAATGCAGACTATGCGTTGTTAAAATTTAGGTCTGCTAAGGGAGCTTACTTTTTTTTAAAAATAGATATAGGTGGGCACTTAGGCTGTTTCCAGCACTTTAGAGTTGGTGTTTCCAGATTCTTAGAATATAATCCTAGCAGTGGAATCACTGGATTAAAAGGCAGTTCCATCTTTAGTTTTATGTGCATCTCTCTGATGGCTAGTGATGTTGAGCATCCTTTCATATGTCTATATACCCACTGTATGTCCTCCTTGGAGAAGTGTCTGTTCAGGTCCTTTGCCCATTTTTCTAATTGGGTTGTTTTGTCTTCCTGGTGTTGAGTTGTATGAGTTCTTTTTATATTTTGGAGACTAAAACCCTTATCCAAGGTATATTGGCAAATATGCTTTTTTATATAGTTGGTTCCCTTTTCATTTTGATGATGTTTTCTTTAGCTGTGCAGAAGCTTTTTAATTTGATACAGTCCCATAAATGAGTGGATAAAAAACTGTGGTACATTTACACAGTGGAATACTAGACAGCAGAAAGAAAGAAGGTGCTCTTACCCTTTGCGACAGCATGGATGGAACTGGAGAGTATTATGCTAAGTGAAATAAGCCAGGTGGCAAAAGACAAATACCATAGGATCTCACCTGTAAATAGAACCTAGTGAACAAATGAAACAAATGAGCAAAATAGAACCAGAGACATGGGAATAAGGAACAAACTGACAATGACCAGAGGAGAGAGGGATAACAAGTGAAAGAAGGGGAAGGGTCTAGTCAAGGAACATGTGTAAAGGACCCATGATAATGGACAACAGGGTGGGGACTAACTGAGGGAGCAGGTGGTGGGTGGGGCAGGGGAGAGCAATGGAGAAAAATTGGGACAACTGTAATGTAACAATTAAAAAAAGAAAAATAGATGCAGAAATTATGTTTTTAACGACAACAGAAGAACTTATATTATCTGTGTAGTGATAGGCTGGATCAGTGCATTTCACTAACAATTCAAGTGAACACAATCAATTGCAATGAGTTTATTCTCTTATCTGTGTTTCTTTTTATGGTTATCTTTGATGTATAAAAACTTTTAATTTGATGTAATCCCATTTATTTATTTTTTCATTTGTATCCCTTGCCCAAGGAGGCATATACAAAAAATATTGCTGAGAGAAATATCGAAAAGCTTACTGTCTATATTTTCTTCTAGGAGTTTTATGGTTTTAGATTTTACATTTAAGTCTTTAATCCATTTTGAGTTTATTTTTGGTATAAGAAGGTCTAGTTTCATATTTTGCATATTTTTGTCCAGGTTTTCCAACACCAATTATTAAATAGACTGTTTACCATTCATTGTGTATTTTTGTAACCTTTGTTGTAGATTAATTTACCATTTAGCTGTGGGTTTATTTCTGGGCTCTATTCTGTTCCATTGATCTATGTGTCTGTTTTTATACTAGTGCCATGTTTTAAATGCTATCATCTTGTAGCGTAGTTTGGTATGAGGTGGTGCGATACCTCCAATTTTGTTTTTCTTTCTCAGTATTTCTTTGGCTATTCCTGGTCCTTTGTGGTTCCATATACATTTTAGGACCATTTATTCTCTTCTGTGAAAAATGCCATTGGTATTTTGATAGGGATTGCATTGAATCTGTAGATTGCTTTGGATGGTATAGACATTTTATTGTTATTAATTCTTTCTATTCATGAGCACCAGGTATGCTTCCATTTATTTATATCTTCTTAAATTTCTTTCTTTAGTGTATTATAATTTTCTAAGTACAGTTCTTTTACCTTCTTGGTTAAATTTATTCATAGGTATTTTTTGATGCAGTAATACATGGGATTGCTTTTATAGTTTCTCTTTCTGATAGTTCATTATTGGTGTATAAAAATGCAACTGATTTTTGAGTATTTATTTTGTATTCTGCAACTTTACTGCATTCACTTATCAGTTCTAATAGGGTTTTTTTTTTTTTTTTTTTTTTTTTTTTTTTTTTTTTTTTTTTTTTTTTTTTTTTTTTTTTTTTTTTTTTTTTTTTTTTTTTTTTTTTTTTTTTTTTTTTTTTTTTTTTTTTTTTTTTTTTTTTTTTTTTTTTTTTTTTTTTTTTTTTTTTTTTTTTTTTTGTGAACCCTGTGGCGTTCTTTCTATATAGTGTCATTTCATGTGCAAATAATGACAATTAATTCTTTTCATATTTGGATGCTTTTATTTTTTTCTTCCATGATTGCTGTGGTTAGGACTTACAATACTGTGTTGAATAGAAGTGGTGAAAGTGGAACAAGACAAGACATTCTTGTCTTGCTCCTGATCATCAGGAAAATACTTTTAACCTTTCACCATTGAGTGTGATGTTAGCTGTGTGTTTGTCCTGTCTGGCTTTTATTATGTTGAGGTGTGGAGGTATGTTCCTTCTATTGCCACTTTGCTAAGAGTTTTTATGCATGTTGGTTGCTGGCTTTTGTGAAATGCTTTTTTTTTTGGACCTTTTGATATCATATGATTTTTAGTTTTCATTTCCTTAATGTGCTCTACACATTAATTGATTTGCAAATATTGAACCAACCTTGCATCCCAGGAATAAATCCCACTTGATCATGGTGTAAGATCTTTTTAATGTTTTGTGGAATTTGGTTTGCTAATATTTTGTTGAGGATTTTTGCATCTGTGTTCAACAGGGACATTGGCTTATAATTTCCTCTTTTTTGTAATGTTTTTCTCTGGTTTTGGGATTAGGATAATACTAGCCTCATAAAATCAGCTTGGAGACCTTCCCTCTTCATCAGTTTTTTGGAATAGTTGAAGAAGGATGGGTGTTAATGTTCTTTTAATGTTTGGTAAAATTTGCCTGTGAAGCCATCTGGTATAAGACTTTTGTTTATTGGGGTTTTCTTCATCATCAATTTGATTTTGTTAGTAATTATTAGTTTGTTCAGATTTTCTGTCTTTTCCTGATTCACCCTTGGAAGAGTACATATATCTAGGAATTTATCCCTTTCTCCCTGCTCGTCCAATTTGTTGGTGTGTAATAGTTCATACCATTTCCTTATAATCCTTTTTATTTCCATGGTGTCGGTTTTCACTTCTCTTTCATTCCTGATTTTTTTTATTTGGGTCCGCTCAAATTTTTTTTTTTTTTTTTGATGAGTGTGGTGAAAGGTTTATCAATTTTATTTCCCTTTTCATTGAAACAGCTCTTGGTGTCATTCATTTTTTATATTGTTGTTTTTAACTCTATTTTGTTTGTCCTTGATCTTTATTATTTTCATTCTTCTACTCAGGCCTTTGTTTATTCTTCCTTTTCTAATTCTTGTAGGTGTTAGGTTACATTGTTTATTTGAAATTTTTCCTTTCTTGAGGTATGCCTGTTTTGCTATAAATTTTTCTCTTAGAAATGTGTTGGCTGTGTCCCACATATTTGTGGTAATTGTGTTTTTAGTTTTATTTTCCTTAAGCTATCTTTGGACTTCTTCCTTGATCTTGTTGTTAACTTGTTCATTGTTCAGTAGCATGTCATTTAGCCTCCACATGTTTGTTTTTCAGTTTTTTTTTCTTTTAATTAATTTCTAGTTTCTTACCATTGTCTTTGGGAAAGATACATGATATGATCAAATCTCCTAAATTTAATGAGTATTGCTTTGTGGCCTAAAGTGATCTATCCTGGAGAATATCCCATGTGTACTTTAAAATAATGTATATTCTGATACTTTGGAGTGAAATGTTTTAAAATTATCAATTAAATCCATCTGGACTGATGTGTCATTTAAGACCACTGTTTCCTTTTTTATTTTTCTTCTGTCTGTATGATCCATTCCTTAATGTCATTGAGGGTGTTAAAGACCCTAGTATGATTGTATTACTGTTTATCTCTCCATTTATATCCATTGATATTTACATATTTAGGGACTCCTATGTTGGATGACTACATATTTACAAGGGTTATATCCTTTTCTTGGATTGATCCCCTTATCATTATGAAATGCCCTACTAATCAGGAGTGTCCAACCTTTTGGCATCTCTGGGCCACACTGGAAGAATTGTCTTGGGCCGCACGTTAAATACATAACACTAATGAAAACTGATGAGCAAAAAAAAGTTTTAAATAAATTTATGATTCTGTGTTGGGCCACATTTATAGCCATCCTGGGCTGCATGCGGCCCATGGGCTGTGTGTTGGACATCCCTCCAGGCCTGCTTTGCCT
Source organism: Anoura caudifer (assembly GCA_004027475.1). Taxonomy (NCBI): domain Eukaryota; kingdom Metazoa; phylum Chordata; class Mammalia; order Chiroptera; family Phyllostomidae; genus Anoura; species Anoura caudifer. The sequence goes on from PVKU01010180.1 coordinate 39,615, forward strand.
CTTTACAGCTCTTGTTTTAAAGTCTATTTTGTCTGATATAAGTATGGCCACCCCAGCCTTTTTCAATTTCCATTTGCATGAAGTTTTTTTTTCTGACCATTTACTTACAGTCTATGTTTGTCTTTCAGTGTGGATTGTGCCTATTATAGCCAACTAAAAATAGATGTTTTTTATCCATTAAGCCACGCTGTTCACTAGAATATTTAGTCCATTTATATTTAAAGTCATTATTGATAGATATGCAATTATTGCCATTTTAAAAATTGTATTCTGCTTGTTTTATACTTCTCTGTTCCTTTTTTTTCCTCTTCTTCTCTTGTATGTTGATGACTTTCTATAGTGTGATGTTTGGATTTCTTTCTCTTTATTTTTTGTATATCTCATATATTTTTGGTTTATGGTTACCATGTGCTTCACATGCGTACCAAACTGTGTTTATAGCAGTCTGTTATAAGGTGATGTTAAGTCTGAACATATTCTGTAATCACTACAATATTTATTGATGTCTTGTTATGTTTTTGTAATTTTCTTTTTATTTCTTTTGTTTGTGTGTTTGTGTTCATCCTTTAATTTATTGTTGAAATCCCTTTAACATTTCTTGTAATACTGGTTCATTGTTGATCTTCCTTAGCTTTTTCTTGTATAGGAAACTCTTCTTCAGTTTAAATGATAGCCTCCTTGGTTAGAATACTCTTGGTTGTAGGTCTTTGCTTTTCATCACGTCCAATATTTCATTCCATTCCATTATGGCTTGTAAAAGTTTTTGTTGAGAAATCAGCTGACAGTCTTATGGGAGCTTTCTTGTAAGTAACTAACTACTTTTCTTTCACTGCTTGAAGGATTCTTTCTTTGTACCTTTGGCATTTTAATTATGATGTGTCTTGGTGTGGGCCTCTTTGGGTTCATTTTCTTTATGCTTGTCTGTGCTTCCTGAAATTGTATGTCCATTTTCTTAGCCAGGTAGGAAAGTTTTCACTTATTTTTCCTATAAATAGATTTTTAATCCCTTTTTCTCTACTTTTCTCTTTCTGGTATCCTTATGTTGTTGGTACTCTCCATGTTGTTCCTGGGGTCTCTTAAACTATTCTCATTTTTAAAAATTACTTTTTCTTTTTGCTGTTTGTTCCAGTTGGGTGTTTTCTGCTACCCTGTGTTTAAAATTTCTGCTTCATTCCTCCGCTTCCTCTCTTTGGCCATTGATATTTTCTAATGTAGTCTTCATTTTAGTTGTTATATTCTTCATACTGACTCATTCTTTTGTTTTATATTTCCTATCCTCTTTTTAATGTTTCTGTCTCTTTGTTGAAGTTCTCACTGAGTTCATCTGTTCTTTTCTTAAGTTCATTGAGCATCCTTATACCTATTTGAACTATGTACCTGATAGATTTCTTGTCTCATTTCATTTAGTTCTTTTGTAGATCTTTGTTCTGTTCTTTCATTTGGGACAAGTTTCTTTGTCTCCACATTTTGGCTGAAACTTTGTGTTTGTTTCTGTATATTAAGTGGGTGTATTATCTCCCCAGCTTGACAGAGTGGCCTTATGTAGACAGTGTCCTGTGGCACCCAGTGGCTCAGTCTCCCTCTTTAGCAGAGCCAGGCACTCCATGGATGTCCCTTGTGAGGGTTGTGTGTTCCTTCCTGTTGTGGTTGGGTATCTTCTGCAAGGGTTGTGTGTGCCCTCCTATTATCATTGAGCCTCAGTTGCTGTTGGCTCATCAATGGTTAGGGTTGACCTTCAGTCTCTCTGGCTGTGAGGTCTTGTTGTGAATGCAGGTGACTAGTTGTTGTGTGGGAGCTGACTCCACATAGTGGCAGTTGCTTTATTGGGTCTCTAGTAACAGCTGAGTTTGCTTTTTGGGTGTGTCATTTGTGCAACTGGTTGGGCGGTGCTCAGGTATGGTTTGAAGCAGGCTTCTGTGTGTGTTTATTTTGGAGCCTTTTTTGGGAGAGACTTCTGTGCAGGCCATCAGCCATCACTTTGTGCTGCTTGGTAGGAACTAAAAAGTGAACTGAGGCTAGTTGCTTCTTGTGCTAGGCTTTGGACCATTTGGTAGAAACCACAATGTGAGCTGAGGCCAGCCACCACATGTGCCTGATTTGTTGCTGCTTATTTGAAACTGCTTTCCATGCCAATACTGGCTACCACTGGTGACAGGCTTGGGGGACCACCTGATGGGAGTTACAGTGTGAGTTCAGACCAGTGCTTCTGATAGTCTAGAGCCACTTAGCAAGAACTACAAGGCATGCTGAGGTTAGCTGCCCCTTCTTTGGGGTTGGTGGACCTTTGTGAGATTTTAGGAAAGTTTGCACTGTGATCTGAGGTAGGCTGATTATGTGGAGAGCCCCTTGAAGAGAAGAGGCTCAGGTTAGGAGAGTGAATTGGGTGGGTGGGGTCTCAGGGAATCACCAGGATGGGGCAGACGGTTTTAGGCCGGTTAATGGAGAGCACAGATTTGGCCTTCACCTGCCTGCACTGGCTGGCTGGGTGGAGGAAGGATCAGCAAAGGAACAGTGGTGTTTGCCATTGCTTGTCCACAGAGACAGTTGCCCCAACCCCTGCCCCTCCAGCCCTCTTCCTGAAATTCGTGAATTTTGATGCTCCCTGCATGTCCCTGCAGCTTTCTGAGCTGCTCTCCCTGCGCTCAAGTGAGTCTGTGTGTGGTCCCTTGTAGACCTGTGCCTTGTTCTCTTGCAGCCCTCATTCATTCTATGATGCAATGCACACTGGTTTCCACAACTAAAAGTTATGGGGACTTCTCTTCCCTGCATAGGTTCCCTAGGCTGGAGAGCCAGGTATAGGTCTGGGACTCCTCCCTCCTGAGGGTGGACCTTCACAACTCAGAGGCCCTTCCTGATTTTAAAAGATTTTGTGTATTTATTTTTAGAGAGAGAGGAAGGGAGGGAGAAGAAGGAGAGAAACACAAACGTTTGGTTGCCTCCTGCGCCCCTACTGGGGACCTGACCCGCAACCCAGGCATGTGCCCTGACTGGGAATCCAACTGGTGACCCTTTGATTCTCAGGCTAGTACTCGCTCCACTGAACCACACCAGCCAGGCTCTTTCTGATTTTAAATTGACCCACCATAGGTGTGGATCCTCTGTTCCACATCTCTGCCCCTCCTATCAGCCTCAGCTTGGCTTTTTCTTTATAATTTCAGTTATATGAATTCTGTCCAACTAATCTTCAGGTGGTTCTCATTGATGGTTGTTCTATAATTTAGTTGTAATTTGATATGGTCATGGGAGGAGGGAGCATAGTTTACCTATTCTGCCATCTTGACCGGCAGTCTCTAGTTTCACAGCTTTATGATATGACATCTGTATATGCTATTACGTGCTCAGGAAGCAAAATCAGTTTTTTTGCAGTTACCATGTATTTGACCCTCTTTACAATCTTTATTCTCCTCCCATCCCTCTTCCCCCAGCTGATCACCATTCTATTATCTGTGTATGAGTTGTGTTTTTTTATTTGTTGCTTTTCTATATATCCCACATATGAGTGAAATCATATGGTTATTGTCCATTTACATCTGACTTATTTCACTTAGCATAATACTTCAAGATCCATTCATATTATCACAAATGGCAATATTTCATTTTTTTCTTAAGTAATATTCCCTTTGATATATGTACCATATCTTCTTTATCCATTCATCCAGTGAAGGACACTTGGGCTTTTTTTCCCCCATGTTTTTTTTTCTAACTGTATTTTTAATTTATTTAATTGTTGTTCAAGTACAATTTTCTGCCTTTTCCCCCCACCCCTCCCCACCACCCCTCCCTGCTCTCCCCACCTCCTTCCCCTGTTTCTACCCTGCCTTGTTATTGTCCGTGTATCCTTTATAATTGTTCCTGTAAACCCTTTACCCTTTTCCCCCATTATCCCCTCCCCTCTCCCTCTGGTCACTGTCAGCCTGTTGTCATTTTCAATGTCTTTGGTTATATTTTGCTTGCTTGTCTGTTTCATTGATTACGTTCCTGTTAGATCATATGGTATTTTTTTTTCCACTGCCTGGCTTGTTTCACTTAGCATAATGCTCTCCAGTTCCATCCACGCTGTTGCAAAGGGGAGGAGCTTCTTCTTTTCTGCTGCGTAGAATTTCATTGTGTAAATGTACCATAGTTTTTTGATCTATTCATTTACTGATGGGCACTTAGGTTGCTTCTAGCACTTGGCTATTGTAAATGGTGCTGCTTTGAACATTGGGGTGCATAGGTTCTTTTGGACTGGTGTTTCAGGGTTCCTAGAGTATAATCCTAGCAGTGGAGTTGCCAGGTCAAAAGGCAGTTCCATTTTTAGCTTTCTGAGAAATTCCATACTGTTTTCCAAAGTGGTTGTACCAGTCTGCAATCCCACCAACAGTGCACTAGGGTTCCCTTTTCTCCACATCCTCTCCAACACTTGTTTGTTGCTTCGTTTATGATGTCCATTCTGAGCAGTGTGAAGTGGTATCTCATTGTGGTTTTAATTTACATCTCTCTAATGGCTAGTGATGTTGAGCATCTTTTCACATGTCTCTGGACCCTCTGTATGTCCTCCTTGGAGAAGTGTCTGTTCAGGTCTTTTGCCCATTTTTAAATTGGGTTGTTTGTCTTCCTGGAGTGGAGTCGTGTGAGTTCTTTGTGTATCTTGGAGAACAACCCTTGTCTGAGGTATCATTGGCAAATATGTTTTCCCATATGGTTGGTTCTCTTTTCTTTTAATGCTGTTTTTTTTAGCTGTGCAGAAGCTTTATATTTCGATGAGACCCCATTTGTTTATTTTTTTCCTTTATGTCTTTTGCTCTCAGGGACATTTCAGTGAAAATATTGCTGTGTGGAATATCTGAGATTTTCCTGCCTGTGTTTTCTTCTACAGCTTCTATGGTGTCATGACTTGCATTTATTTATCCACCTTGCATTTATTTTTGTGTATGGTGTAAGTTGGTGATGGAGTTTCATTTCTTTGCATGTAGCTGTCCAGCTCTCCCAATATCATTTGTTGAAGAAACTATTATTACTCCATTTTATGCTGCTGCCCTCTTTGTCAAATATTAACTGACCAGAGAGACTTGGGTTTATTTCTGGGCTCTCTATTTGGTTTCTTTGGCTGGTACCAGACTGTTTTGATTACAGTGGCCTTGTAATACAGTTTGATATCAGGTATTGTGATCCCTTCTACTTTTTTCTTCTTTCTCAAAATTGCTGCAGCTATTTGGGGTCGTTTATGGTTCCATATAAATTTTTGAAGTGTTTGTTCCATATCTGTGAAATAGGGCATTGTTATCTTAATGGGGATTGCATTGAATCTATAAATTTCTTTGGGTACTATGGACATTTTGATAATGTTAATTCTTCAGATCCATGAACATGATACAAGCTTCTGTTTGTTTGTGTCTTCCTTAATTTCTTTCTTCAGTGTTGTATAGTTTTCTGATTACAAATCTTTTACCTCCTAGGTTAGGTTATTCCTAGGTGCTTCGTTTTTCTTGTTGCTATATATCAAATGGAATGTTTTTCCTGATTTCTGTTTTTGGTATTTTATTTATAGTGTAGAAAAATGCCTTTGATTTCTGAATATTGACTTTGTATCCTGCTGTTTTGCCAAATTCACTTATTAGGTCAAGTAGTTTTTTGGTGGACTCTGTAGGATTTTCTATGTACACTATCAATGGCAATTTTGCTTCTTCCTACACAATTTGGATGCCTTTTCTTTTTCTTGTCTGCTTGCTGTGGCTAGGACTTCCAATACTGTGTTGAACAGGAATGGTGAAAGCAGATATCATTGTCTTGTTCCTGATCTTAGTGTGAAAGTTCTAAGTTTTTGACCAGTATGATATTGACTGTAGGTCTCTCATATATGGCCTTATTAGGTTGAGGAATGCTCCCTCTATTCTCACTTTGCTAAGTGTTTTTATCATAAATGTGTGCTATACCTTATCAAATGCTTTCTTGCATCTATTGATATGTTCATGTGATTTTTGTCTTTGCTTTTATTTATGTGATGTATTATGTTTTACTGATTTGTGAATAGTGTACCATCCTTGCATCCCTGGGATGAATCCCACTTGGTCATGGTATATGATCTTTTTAATGTATTGCTGGATGTGGTTTGCCAATATTTTGTTTAGGATTTTAGCGTCTATGTTCATCAGAGATACTGGCCTATAGTTTGCTTTCTTTGTTGCATCTTTATCTGGTTTTAGGATTAGGATGATGCTGGCTTCATAAAAAGAGTTTTGGAGTCTTCCATCTTCTTGGATATGTTGGAATAGTCTGTGAAGGGTAGGGGTTAGCTCTTCCTTAAATGCTTAGTAAAAAACTCCTGTCCAGGCTTTCCCATCCAGGCTTTTCTGTTCAGGGAGTTTTTTGATTACTACTTTGATTTTGTCTGCTGTTATTGGTGTATTCAGGCTTTCTGATTCTTCTTCATTCAGTTTTGGAAGATTATTTTTTCTAGAAATGTGTCCATTTCACCTAGGTTTTCAAATTTGTTGGCATATAGTTCTTCATAGTAATTTCTTACAATCATTTGTATTTCTGTGGTATCAGTTGTAAACTCTCCTCTTTCATTTCTGATTGTGTTTATTTGGGTCCTCTCTCTTTTTTTCTTGATGAGTCTGCTTAAAGGCTTGTTGATTTTGTTTATCTTTTCAAAGAACCAGCTCCTGGATTCATTGATCCTCAGAATTGTGCTTTTAGTCTGTCGTTTAATTCTGTTTTGATCTTGGTTATTTCCTTCCTTCTACTTGCTCTGGGCTGTCTTTGCTGTTGATCCTCTAGTTGTTGTGGGCGCAGGGTTAAAATGTTTCTGTCTCTTTTAGGTAGGCCTGTATCACTATGAACTTCCCTCTCAGGATTGCCTTTGCTGTGTCCCATAAGGTTTAGATTATTGTGAGTTCATTTTCATTAGTTTCCAGAAATTTTTTGATTTCTTCCTTGATCTCATTATTAACCCATTCATTGTTTAATAGCGTGCTATGCAATCTCCATGAATTTGATGTTTTTGAGTTTTTTCCTTGAAATTGGTTTCTAGCTTTAGTCCCTTGTGGTGAGAGAAAATGATTGTTATGATTTCAATTTTATTGATTTTGTTGAGGTTTGTTTTGTGCCCTATCATGTGGTCTGTCTTTTAAAATGTTCCTGGTGAACTACTATAAAGGACACATGGACAAAACCAAGGGGTGGGTGGAAGCAAGGGAGGGAGGTGGCTTTGGCTGTGGTGTGGGGGATTGGTGGGAGGAAAGTGCAGACAACTGTAATTGAACAACAATAAAATAATTTTTAAAAAATGTTCTATGTGCATTTGAAAAGCATGTCCATTTTGCTTCTTTGGGATGAAAGATTCTATATATATATCAGTTAAGTCCATTTGATCTAGGTTATTGTTTAATGCCATAATATCATTGTTGATATTTTGTTTGGAAGATCTATCCATTTTTGACAGTGGAGTGTTAAATCCCCTACTATAGTTATATTGCTGTCAGTATCTTTCTTGAAGTCAAGAATTTCTTGATGTATTTAGGTGCTCCTATGTTGGGTGCATATATATTTACAATGTTTATGTCTTCTTGGTGGATTCTTCCCTTGAGTATTATGAAGTGACCTTCTGGGTCTCTTTTTCTGGCCCTTGTTTTGAAGTCTGTTTTGTCTGATATGAGTATTGCTACCCCAGCTTTTTTTTCCTGTCCATTTGCTTGGAATATTGTTTCCAGCCCTTCACTTTGAGTCTGTGTAGGTCTTTTGTTCTGAGGTGGGTGTGTTGTAGGCAGCATATGTGTGGGTCATGTTTTCTTATTCACTCAGCTATTCTGTGTCTTTTGATTGGATCATTTAATCCATTTACATTTAAGGTTATTACTGATAGGTACTTATTCATTGCCATTTTCCTCCTTATACCTGTTTTCCTCTCTCTCTCACTCTTTTTCTTCCTGTTTTTAAAATTCACCCTTTCGCATCTCTTGCAGTGCTGGTTTGGTGGAGGTGTATTCTTTGAGGCTTCTTTTGTGTGGTAAACTCCTTATTTGGCCTTCTATTTTAATTGAGAGCCTTGCTGGATAGAGTAGTCCTGGTTGCAGGCCTTTCGTTTTCATTACTTGGAATATTTCTTGCCATTGCCTTCTGACTTACAGAGCTTCCATTGAGAAGTCAGCTGCTAGCCTTATTGGGACTGCTTTGTATATTATTTCCTGTTTCTCCCTTGCTGCCTTTAAGATTCTTTCTTTGTCTTGCAATTTTGCCATATTGATTATGATGTGTCTTGAGTGGGCCTCTTTTAGGTTCCTCTTGTTGGGACCCTGTGAGCTTCCTGCATTTGTGAGACTTTTTCTTTCATCAAATTAGGGAAGTTTTCCATCACTACTTTTTCAAACAAGTTTTCTTCTGTCCCTTGCTCTTCTTCTTGTCCTTTTGGTATATCTTTTATACAGATATTATTATGTTTCATGTTGTCATTCAGTTCCCTTAACACCTCTTCATTCTTTCTGAGTCTTTTTTCATTTTCTTGCCCTTTCTGGTTGTTTTTTTCTGCCTTGTCCTATAGCTTGCTGATTCGATCTTGTGCTTCTTCTGTCCTGCTTTTGATTCCTTCTACTGTGTTCTTCAATTCAGAAATTGTATTCTTGTTTTGCTGTTGGCTCTTATTGATAGTTTCTATTTCCTTTTTCATGTTGATCTAGTTTGCAGTGAGTTCATTGTAACTTCCCTGTAGTTTTTGGTAATCCTCTGTGATCTCATTGATCTTCCTTATAACCATTGCTTTGAAGTCAATATCTGATAGTAGCCTTGCCTCTATTTCATTTAGCATTCTTTGTCAGGCTTCCTCCTTTTATTTTGTTTGGGGTTTCTTTGCCCATTGTTGGTGAGATTCTTCTTGTTAGCCTCTGCTTCTTAAATTCATCTGTGCTGACTCCCTGCATTTGTGGTGTGAACTTCTATGGTAGGAGACCTGTTAGATTCAGTGGTGCAGTCTCCTTAATCTCCTGATCTTGCTACTCTTGAGTTGTCATTTATGTTGGCTTTGTGGATATAATTGGGTTTGATTTTCGCTGGGTCTTTCTTTGGTGGGTCCTTCCCTCCAGCTAGCTAACTGAGGGTCACTCTTCTCACCACGTCTTGTATGTTGTTGTCAGCACCATTTACTGAATAGAATTTTTTTTCCATTGTATATCTTTGGCTCCTTGTTCAGCATTTATTTGCCTATTTACATGTGGGGTTATTGGCTCTCAGTTTTATTCTATTGGTCTGTAGTCTATTTTTCTGCGAATATTATAGTGTTTTGATACTATAGCTTTGTACTATAGTTTGAAATCGGTGAGTGTGATACCTCCAGCTTTGTTCTTTATCTCTGGATTGCTTTGGCTTATCCAGATCTTTTGTGGTTCCATATAAATTTGATGATATTTTGTTCTGTTTCTGTGAAAAATGTCATTGGGATTGCATTAAATCTGTATATTACTTTAGGTAATAATGCCATCTTAACAGTGTTACAATCCTTGAACAGAGAATATCTTTCCATTTGTGTGTGTGTTTTAAGTTTCTTTCAGCAATATCTTGTAGTTTTGAGTGTACTGGTCCTTCATTTCCTTTGTTAACATTTTTTTCTGAGGTATTTTATTCTTTTTGTTGCAATTTTAAATGTAACTGTTTTATTTCTTTTTCTGGTATTGTATTCTTAGTATACAGGAACAGAAGAGATTTTGTACATTGATTTTGTAATTTGAAACTCTTACTGTGTTTGCTTATTGTTTCTAAGTTTTTTGGTGGAGACTTTAGTGTTGTCTATACATAGAATCATATTGTCTGCACATAGTGGCAGTTTTATGTTTTGTTCCAAATTTGGATGCCTTTTATTGTTTTCTTTTGCCCAGTTGCTCTTGATAGGCCTCCCATTACTATGCTGAATAACACTGGTGAGAGTGGGCATCCTTGTCTTGTTTGTGATCTTAGAGGAAATGCTTTTAGTTTTTTACCATTGAGTATGTTAGCTGAGGGTTTGTCATAAATGACCTTTGTAATGTTACAGTAATTTCTCTACTCATTTTATTGAGAGTTTTAATCATAAATGGATGCAATATCTTATCAAATGCTTTTTCTGTTTTTAAGATTTTATTTATTTTTAAAGAGAGAGGAAGGGAGGGAAGGAGGGAGAGAAACATTGCTGTGTCAGAGAAACATTGATCCATTGCCTCTTGCAAACCTCAGCAGGGGACCTGGCCTACAACTGAGGCAGGTGCCCTGACTGGGAATAGAAATGGCTTTGTGGGACAACACCCAAAGCTCTGAACCTCACGGGTCAGGGCCAAATGCTTTTTCCTCATCTATTGATATGATGATATCATTTTCATCTTTTATTTTGTTAATGCAATGTATCACATTGATTGGAGGATGGTGAACCAACTGTCTATGCATCCTGGAATGACCTCTTCCTGAATGTGATATATGATCCTTTTAATGTATTGTTTTTTTCCATTTGTTTAAGATTTTTGCATTTATGTTCATCAGTGATATTGGCATGCAGTTTATTTTTGTATGTATGGTGGTTGTTTGGTTTTTGGTTATAATACCTTGTAAAATGTATTAGGAAGTATTCCCTCTTCAGTTTTTTGGAAGATATTAGGAGGGATTATTAAACGTTCTTTGAGTTTGATAGGATTCACCAGTAGAGTCATGTGGTCCTGGACTTTTGGTTTTGAGGGAGGTTTTTGATTATCGTTTCAGTTTCCTTGCTAGTGGTTGATCTATTTAGGTTTTCACATTCTTCATGAGTCAATCTCAGGGGGTTGTATATTTCTAAGAATTTGTCACTTCTTCAAGGTTGTAGAATTTTGTGGTATATTGCCTTTCATAGTATTCTTGTGTGGTCCTTTGTATTTCAGTGGTGTTTGTTGTAACTTATCTATTATTTCTGATTTTAGTTTTGTTTTTGGTAGAGCTCTCTTGTAATGCAGGTCTTATGGTGATAAATTCTCTCAGGTTTTGCTTGTCTGGGAAATCTTTTATTTCTCCTTCATATGTAAAGGATAACTTTGCTGGATACATTATCTTTGCCTGATGGTTTCTCTTTTGCAATATTTTGAATATTTATTTTCATTCTCTCTTGACTTGCAATGTTAGAAATAGAAAATCTGATGATACTCTAATGGATTTTCCTTGGTAAGTTACAGTCTTTCTTCCCCTGGCTACTTTGAGAATTCTTTGTCATTAATTTCTGACAGTTTGAATCATATGTGTCTTGGAGAAGGACCTTTTGTTTTGAAATAATTAGGTGGTCTGTTAGCTTCCCTTATTTTAAAGTCCAGTACTTTCCATGGGCTTGGGAATTTCTCATCAATATTGTTTTTTTGCAGTACGCTGTCTATTCCCTTCCCCCTCTCTTTTCTCCTTATACCTAGTATTGTTATATTGTGCTTTTAATGCAGTCAGATAGTTGTCACAGAGTTTTTAAATTTTTTTAAAACTCTTTGTCTCTCTTCTTCCTTGGTCATTTCTAGGTTTCCATCTTTGAGCTTGCTAATTCTCACTTCTTGTTTTCTCTATTTCTAATGCTCTCAAATGTATTCCTCATTTCATTTATTGATTTATTTAGCTCCAGAATTTGTTTCTTTTTTTATAGTTTCAGTATCTTTGGTAAAGTATTCTTTTTGTTTATTAATTATATTCCTGAGCTCATTGAACAGCTTCTCTGAGTTTCCTTGTAACTCACTGAGTTTCTTCATAGCTGCCATCTTGAATTCCTGGTCATTTAAATCACATTCTTCCATGGCTGAGTTTGATTACTGAAGACTTTTTATTTTGGTTTTTTTTTTTGATGCTTCCAGGTTACTTTGGTTTTTCATGGTACTTAGTGGATTGTGTCTGTGCCTGCACATCTAAGGTAGTTTAAATATTGTTTTACTCTGTACATTTTAGCAGGTTGATAGGTTGGGTACTTTCTCTTATTTCCCAATAGATGGTGCTATAGCACAGATTTTTGTTTTCTGTCATCAGTACTTTTTTGCACCTCTGGGATTATGGTGGAGTGACACTGCTTTGGTTAAGGAAAATGCCATGTTACCACCAGTTTGGTGGGAGTCCTCTCTTTTACAGGCTTGCCTCAGTCACAGGATACCATTATGTGGAGGAATGTGGTGAGTGGTAGAGAGTTCATTTTGTGAGCTCACAGCACTGCTTCCTTTTTAGTAATGGCCACTGACCCCACTGTGTTTTTGGAGATGTCTACACTGTCTGTAGTGGCTCTGCCAGGGTTGGTTGTAGTGGCTCTGCCATGGTTGTCTTGTCCTTCCTCCCATTCCAATTCCTCTCATCATTCCAATGTGCCCATGATCAGAGGTGCTCATAAATGGATCTTTCAGGTGTGTGGGTTTGTTGAGTAGGGGATCCTTTGTTAAGCTATAGTTGTCTAATTTGTAAATTTAAGGGGAGTAAGCAAATAACATTTTTTAAGTTTTGAAAAATAAATGTAAAGCAACCTTTTCTTTCCTTCTTTTCTTATCTGTATCCAAAGACTCCCTCAACCTCATCAAATCCCATAGCTTTAAATGTCATCTATATGTTGCTGACTCCCATATTTACATATCTAATCCAAATATCTTTTCAGAACTCCATATTTGAACATATACCGGTCTACTCAACATCTTTTTTATATCAAATAATTCAAAACCAGACTCTTGATACTCTCCCAAACCTGCTTCCTTATAAATGGGTTAAGGGAGGTCTGTAAGGGAGTTAAGATCACAAGTTAGGGCTCTTCCTCTGCCAACAATAGCTGTTGGCAGTGCTGTACTCTTCTGGGTGTATCAGCTGTCTATCAGGCTCTACCATGATGGGTGGAACAAGGGAGGCAAATTAGTCATTTTATGGCTCCCCCCTCCTGCCAGCAATGGTTATTGCCCTGCCACCACCACTGTGCTGTTTAAGCTTCTCAGCCACCTCTACTGGGCTCTGCAGTGATGGGGGGCAGGGCAGGAAATGTCTTTTTCCTAAAGGTGACTGCATTTGCCCCTCTTATGTTCCAGGCCACACTTTTGAGGTCCACAGGGTAACTTCTCCACTGCTCCCACACTCATTGGAGCTGTGGTGGATGACAAACTGCATCTGTGGCCATGTTTTGTCCTTCCTCCCATTCCACCTCCTCTAATCATTCCAATATACTCACTTTCAGAGGTACTGATATGTGGGTCTTTCAGGTGTGTGGGTTTGTTGAGCAGGGGATCCTTTGTTAAGCTATAGTTGTCTGGTTTGTAAATTTAAGGGGAGTAACAAAGGAATCTCCTCACTCAGTCATGATGCTGCTATCTGTCTTCTTTGCTACTTTTTACAACAAAACCTTTCAAAAGCATTTATCATGCTCCCTACCTTCAACTCTTCCTCCATGCTCTCTTAAGTCTGCTTTAATCATAACTTGCCCCCATTAGTCCATGAAAACTATCTTATGAAGATCATTAGTATCCTTTGTTAAGTTAGAAATCACCATTTTACTTCTTCTTCTACTATTTGATACAATTGATCATTCCTCAGAACCAAAATATTTCTTCACTTGGCTTCTGATATTCCACACTTTCCTAATTTTTCTCTTTCCTTTTTTTTTTTTTTAATTAAATTTTATTTTAATTGTTGTTCTTATACAGTCTTCTGTTTTCTACTCCCATCCCGTCCCTCCGCATTGGCTGGTCCTTCTTTGTCTCCTTCGCAGGTTCTTCTCATCTGTCTGACCTCTAAACTTTGAAGTGCCTCAGGGATCAATCCTCAAACTTCCCTTTTCTTTCCTCCTTTTCTTATCTGTATCCAAAGACTACCTCAACCTCATCAAATCCCATAGCTTTAAATGTCATCTATATGTTGCTGACTCCCAAATTTACATATCTAATTCAAATATTTTTTCAGAATTCCATATTGGTACATATACCTGTCTAATCAACGTCTTTTTTTATATCAAATAATTCAAAACCAAACTTTTGATACTCTCTCCTGAATCTGCTTCTCTGTAAGCAGCACATTCATTGCTCTAGGTGTTCAGGTAAAACACTTGATTTCTTTGACTTCTCACTGTCGTATTACATGTTCAATCCAATGATATCTTACATCTCACTTTCTCCACCTCTTTCTCCTTAATCATCTTGTCTGAGCCATATGGATTATTTCTGTAGCCTCCTATCTTTTATCTACCCAGTTTTTGTACTTTCCCATTATCTGTTATCTTTTAATTTTAATGAAAATCCAAGTGATTCATTTTTAAACAAAAATGGAATTTTGTCATGCTGCTTTTTATAACCCTCCAATGGCTTCTCATCTCAGAGTAAAAGTCAGTTTTTTTTTTAAATGGCCAAAGCTAAGATTTCTCGTCATTTATCTTTGAGACCAGAGGATTTTTTTTTCATTTGTGTAAACTATAGGCCAAATTTTGTGAAGTTTTTTTCTTAATCTCTGACCTATTATTGGCCGAAAGACTTGTCTCTTGGATTTTTTAAAAACTATTTTACTTTTTCCATTACCATTTAACCCCTTTATACACCCATCTCCCTGAAATCACCACACTGTTATACATGCTCACGAGACCTTTTTTCCTTTGTGCTCAATCTCTTCACCCCCTGACCTCCCCTGCTCCAATAGCTCTCATCCTGTGCTCTATATCTATGAGTCTGTCTCTGTTTTGCTTGTTATTTTTGTTTGTTCATCAGATTTCACGTATAAGTGAATCATACTGTATTGCCTTTCTCTGACTGGCTTATTTCACTCTTTTTCATTTAAGATAAGCAATTGAAGACTGTAATGTTTTGAGGTTAGCTATGGCTTTATTTTTTTCTTTTTAAATTATATTTTATTGATTATGCTACTACAATTGTCCTGATTTTTTCCTCTTTTACCCTGCACCTCCCACTCCCTCAGGCAATCCCCCCACCATTGTTCATGTCCATTGGTCATGTGTATAAATTCTTTGGCTACTCCATTTCGAATATTGTACTTTACACGTCCCCATGG